>CATIWR010179350.1:0-10463 GCA_949677035.1 Omphalea diandra | reverse complement strand
ATGAGTCCAAAATTGACAAACGAAATCGCAGTGTGTGTCACACCCTAGTCGCGACCGCAAATTTCAAAGTGACTCAAAAGGGAAGCAAGTCCACAGTCACAACATGACACGTGTTTCAGCAGACCGTTAGAAGTCAAATTTCGCGGAGGCATCTTGTTGGTAGCGACCACGAATCGTGAAGAAGAAGATAACCATTTTTTGGCAGATGAATTCGTGTCCTTTATCACGTCCTATATAAGAAGGCTTGCAACCGCGACTTCTAAAAGTAAGTAAAAGAGCAACAACTATATTTTCCTGGTGAACTAATCCGAAGTTGCCACGTGGACTAGCCGTTAGACACAAATGAGATTTTCCTTCAGAAATTTGGATTTCGCGATCGCTAATGAGTAGTAGCGACCGCAAATTGAGACTGTCAAGTATTTAATGCAGAATCTGTCAAGCGTATCTCAAAGATTTGATGAGCTATGGTCTGCAACGTCTCTTTGGTGAAGTTTGGGTATAAATACTCCACCAAATAGCCATGAATAAGGTTGCTAAGAAATTTATTATAAGTAATTAAAAGCTCTCAATCTTTGCTACTCATTTTCTTTAATTTTCTTTATGAAATTGTAAGTGTTAGGTGTGAGCATTAAACACCAAGTTGTAAGGTTGTAGTATTAGCCTGTAAAAAACACTTCAAGAAAGGTTTAAGTATGAACCTAGTGAAACACTTGAGTGAGGTTGTGTGTTAGCCTAAAAACACATTGTTGTAAGGTTGTGTGTGAGCCATCAAAACACAAGTTGTACAAGTTGGGTGTAAGCTTGAAAACACCTTGAGATAGTGAAACACCCAATTGGTAGATTGAGGAGTGGACATAGGGTCGATTATACTCAAACCACTATAAATTGTTGTCTCAATTCTACTCATTCTTCTTCCCTTTTTCTTTGTCCTTTAAAGTTTTATACACCAATTCAACTCTCATTCTTGGTGCCAAGAGACAACATATATATATATATATATATATATACACACACACACACACACACGATAGGGAGACTTGAGGTCATTCTTTTGAATAAACAGAGTAAGTCTTGCAGCTAAAACGTTATGTTTTGGCCAGGTAAGAGAAAAATAGATAGACTTGAATTTTATTTTCTACTTGTCTTCAATTTTTTTAAAAAATTCCAACCCAGACAGTTTTAATTTCAAGTGATCAGAATAGTCTTTTGAGATATAATTGATAATAAATTTAAAGGTCACACATTTTTTGTTAAATAGATTTGATAAATATGCGAAAATATGAGACTTTTTTTTGTCAGCTAGTATAAAAATAATAAAAGCATTTAGTAAGAAAAAAAATTATATAATATACTTTAATATAAATTTATAAAAAATTACAAATTGATATTAATAAAATAAATAAAAAAATATAAATAAAATTTTCTAATTACATGAATTATCATCATATATATATATATATATATATATATATATATATATATATAAAATGAAATAGCCTCCCATAATTTTTTCTTGGCGAAGATCCAATTTCAGGATCTATACTTTTTTTTTATCTACCATTACCTTCTTGTGTTTTCAAAATTGTAATTTTATTAATATTAGCTAACCAAAAAAAAAAACAAAATCCCTAATTATAAAATTTGGAGTGAGAAAGCGCGACGCCTAGGCACCACTGGTGTTTGCAACGCTACCTGACGTTTCAGGTGCAAACACGTGTACATTATTCCATATGGCATTATTTGATAGCCTGTTACTTCTCACAACGTATTCCATGTGCACATCAGGCTCCCAAATATTCCAGAGTTCCGGCTTAACGTTCGTTCTCTCTACGTTGTCGTATGTCTTTAACGGCTGTTCTATATTGCAAGAATGCAATCTTTGTCTCGTTTCCTTTGAAGCCGAGCAGTCAGCCATTGTTTTGGTCATTAATTTGCCGAAAAGGATAGTTTGTTTGTTTGCTTGTTTGTTTAAAATAGAGTTGATCGGATCCGATATGAGGTCATTTCTGTTCAAGTTAGGTTTAATCCTGTTCCTTCTATGTTCCAATATAATCCCTTCCCAGTCAGCCGTAGCCAGTGTAGATCTAGGGTCAGAATGGATGAAAGTGGGAGTTGTGAACCTAAAACTAGGGCGGTCCCCACTTTCGGTTGCAATCAACGAGATGTCGAAGCGGAAAACTCCAGCTTTAGTTGCATTCCATTCCGGAACCCGACTCATCGGCGAAGAAGCTGCTGGAATCACAGCCCGTTATCCTCAGAAAGTCTATTCCCAACTCCGTGACATGATTGGAAAACCCTACAACTACGTCAAGGCCTTTATAGATTCAATGTATTTGCCATTTAATATTGTGGAAGATTCTAGAGGCTCTGTTGGTATAAAAAGTGATGATAGCGTCACTGTTTACTCGGTTGAGGAGTTGGTGGCCATGATTTTGAGTTATGCAGCCAATCTGGCGGAGTTTCATTCCAAGGTGCCTGTGAAGGATGCAGTGATCAGCGTGCCACCCTATTTTGGGCAGGCAGAGAGGAGGGGTTTGCTTCAGGCTGCCCACTTGGCTGGGATTAATGTGCTTTCTTTGATTAATGAGCATTCAGGTGCAGCTTTGCAGTATGGGATTGATAAAGATTTTTCAGACGGCTCTAGGAATGTTGTATTCTATGATATGGGATCCACTACTACTTACGCTGCGCTTGTGCATTACTCTGCTTATTCTGCCAGGGAGTTTGGGAAGACCGTGTCCATCAACCAGTTTCAGGTAACATTATCTTAGCATTTGACACCATTTTTTTTTAAAAAAAAAAGTTTGCAGGAGTACCACTTTGTGGCTAAATTTCTTAATCTGAAAAATACTCTTGCATATTTCTGTTTTGGTTTATGCGTGGTAGATGTTCTTGGCCAATTTTATTCAACTTCGTTTTAATGTCTTTTTCTCAGTATGCTTTTCCTTCTGCATGCGATTTTTCAGGCCCTTCGTTATTTGTTTTTTGGTGGGTATGTTTGTGCTATATTTAGTCTTCTCATTGCTACTTAAACCAGCACCAAAACTTGGCCTTGTTGGGAATAATTGTTACACATGAATTCAATTCAGTTATATTGCTAGAATTATATTCAAATGATATTGCAGCAGAAAATCCATGTGTTTAGAATAAATATTAAGACGATAGAATTCATTTGAATTTTGGAGTAATTGATAAGTAGGATGCATGTGGTCACTTTCTTATTTTGCCCGTATTTATAAAGGAACATATTCAATTTGAATAAGGTGTTTCTGGTTTTTTAATAGGTGGACCTAATGAAATAAAATGAATTTTTGCACAATGAGTTTCCTTTCTTTTATAATGACAATTTTTTTTTTTAAATTTTAAAGAATTGACTTTTAGCTCTTAAATATTTCAAAACATGGGAATGTATAGATTTAAGTTTCCAAGCACTATTTTATAATCTGTACCGCTGTGCAGTTTAATGTGCTTCAGTCTGATTGCATTGTTATATGCTTAATGTAAATCTAGGTTAAGGATGTTAGATGGGATGCAGAACTTGGAGGGCAAAATATGGAAGCACGTCTGGTAGAGTTCTTTGCTGATGAATTTAATAAACAACTGGGTAATGGGGTTGATGTGAGAAAGTTTCCTAAGGCAATGGCAAAATTGAAGAAACAAGTTAAACGTACAAAAGAAATCTTGAGTGCGAACACAATGGCTCCAATATCAGTTGAATCTCTCTATGATGATCTGGATTTCAGGTATGTTGAGTCTTAACTCTTAACAATATGTACTTGGTTATCCATGACAAAATTTTTTTTTTTTTTTTTTTCAAAGGTTCATTTTTGCTTACTTAAGCCCCTTATTGGATGCTCATTTATTTCTTTCTATCTGTGCCACATTTCCTTTTACCCCGTACTGATTTTGGATACTATGACCTAGCATATTTGAATGAATGATGTTGTTATTTTTCGGACCAGATCTACTTTATCTAACATTTAGTATTGGGTTATATGGTGACGTGTTGATGGCTGTAGATAGTGATTTAAGGATGGATACCATTGGGGAACAAGGCCAGATTGAAAAAAATTGGGAGCCTTGATGGGCAAAGATGGTACAGGTTCAGTCTTAAGATCTGGATATCTGATTAAGATTGGCTCTTCTGGATTTGCAAAATGGACTGTGTTGTTAACTTCCATTTTCGTAAAATACTTAACATTGATAATTTCTTGGTAACATTTGCATTACAAGCACCAGCTTTTAGCTTTTCTCCATACATTAGTTGCCTTAAGTAGTTAAATTAATATGACTAAAAAGTTTATCTGGGTATATTTGTATATTTGTTTGTTTACCAGGAGTTCAATAACGCGTGATAAGTTTGAAACGCTGTGTGAAGATTTGTGGGATAGATCTCTTACACCTCTCAAAGAAGTGCTTAAACATTCAGGACTTAAGATTGATGAAATCTATGCAGTAGAGCTTGTAGGAGGTGGTACCAGAGTGCCAAAGTTGCAGGTTACTACTATTTTATCAGTTCTGCAATTCTACTTGATGAATCTTCTAGCAGTAGTTACCTTAAATTTCTTTTATTGGAGTTTTAGTGAAGTTACAATCTCATCCATTCATATTTTGCGTTAAACAGAATAAGTAACATCCTATCCTATCTTTCCTTTGGATCATTTCAGTTGTTTTATTGAAATGAAATTTCAGCCTTTAACAAATGTCATTGTTTTCTTCTTCCACTTTGATTTCTTAAGGTTTTGGAGATCTATTATGTGAGTGAAAATTCATCTATCGTTATTTTTTGCAATAATCTCAAAAAAAAAAAAAAAAAAAAAAAGAAGTAATGATGACAATTGATGAATAAAATTTGGACAGAGTCAGCCTAAAGCAGGAGGAAAAGATGCAAGGCTCATTTATCATAAGGAGCTTGTGATTTTATTGATTTAAAGTAGCTTTATGTGTTTTTCTGTTTTGTGTTTTGTTGGCCCTGTAATTATTACATAATAATCTCTATAACTAATGACCTCCTCAAGATTGTATTATTAATCTAGGCACATCATTGTGATTCATATAATTTATTTTTCAAATAATTTAGTGATATTTTTTGAAGATTATTCATTTGTTATAACTGTTTTTTAATGAACCCAATGCTTGCCCAAAAATGCCTTGAAACCAGTTTTCATTCTATTTTGATATATTGGAGGAAAAAGAGTTGCATTCCATCCTTGGTTAGAGCTCATGCTGTAATGAATGATTTTAAATTTACTTAGTTTTTGATAGTAGATCTCTCACATTGATGGAGTTGTTGAAATCTGAGTTGCCCTCTTGAAGTTGATTTATGATTATGAACTGCTGCAGAAAAGAAGAAAAAATAGGATAGGAGAAAAATGTAATGTATTGATCTTATAATTCACATACTTTACAGCCCTATTTAAAATTAAAAAACTTTACAAAAGATCACTAACAATCCCATAAATTTAGGCTAGAAATCTGACCATAAAAATAGGGACAACCATATGCAGAAAACTTACCAAAAAGACAGAAATAAAATTTTGGAAAAAACAAATCTTAAATTCCATACTTTTCTACACTCTCCCTAAAGCTGGAGCATAAATATCAATCATGCCAGCTTGCCAATAAAATTCTCAAAAGGCCCTTTGAATAAACTTTTTGTTAAAATGCAGCAATCTGCCACTTTCTAGGAATATATGGCATAGAGATAATGCCTTCTTCAATCTTCTCTTTGATAAAATGATGATCAACCTCTACATGCTTTGTTCTATCATGATGAACTGGGTTGTAAGCAATACTAATGGCAGCCTTTTTATAACAATAAAGATTCATTGGAGTTACAACTGACTACTTTTTACTTCTCCATATCACAAGATTGCCCCCCAAAAAAAAAGTACAATATGCTGTAGTAGATCTCCTATCTGTTTCAGAATTTGCCTAATCTGCATCATAATAAGCTTCAAGTCCTCTTTATTTATTCTTACTATAAAACAATCCTTTACCAGGCATTCCTTTGAAATATTCTAGGATTTTATAAACTGCCTCCATATGTTCTTCAATGGGTGAGTGCATAAATTGACTTACAACACTCACAGGAAAGGTACTGTCTGGTCTAGTACGAGACAAATAAATCAACTTACCCACTAGACCTTGACAGGGTCCCTTAACCACCGGTATGCCTCCTTTTGAATTACCAAGTTTTCTGTTTGCATTTGTAGGTATATCTGGTGGTTTACACCCTAGCATTCCAGTTACTAACAAGGGTATCTCCATTCCTAGAAAGTATTTAAGTGCTCCAAGTTCTTTACTTTCAAATTGTCTTGCCAAGAATTGTTTTAATCTCCCCATTTCTTCAAGATCATCTCCTGTGAGTATGATGTTGTCTACATGCACACTCAATATAGTAATCTTCCCATCTGTTGCTCTTTTGTAAAAAAGAGTATGATCCAATTGTGCTTCGCTAAATCCTTGTTTCTTTCCTGCTTTAACTAAATCTTTCAAATCATGCTCTTGGAGACCGTTTAAGCCCATGGAGAGATTTTTTAAGTTGACAATCTTTGTGGCCGAATTCACCTTCAAATCCACGAGGAGCTGTCATATACATTTCCTCTTCCAAGTTGCTATTCAGAAAAGCATTCTTCACATCTAGTTGTTGGAGTGGCCTATCCAAGTTTGCAACAAGAGAGAGGATGACTTGTGTGGTAGTCAATTTTGCTACTGGTGCAAATGTTTCCTGATAATCAATGCCATAAGTTTGAGTGAATCCCTTAGCAACTAGTGTTGCTTTGAATCTTTCAATAGATCCATCTGAATTGTGTTTCGTGGTAAACACCCATTTGCACCCCACCAGGTGTTTTCTATTGGATTGTTTTGCCATTTCCCATGAGCCATTTTCTTCAGTGCCATCATTTCTTCCATCACAGTTTTCTTCCATTCCGATTTCTTTAGACCTTCCTGTATTGAATTAGGAATTTCTGTAGTTGCAAAATTTGTAGCGAAAACTCTAAATAATGGTGATATTTTTTTTTTAATCAGAAACTTAGAAATTGGGTGAGATGTGCAGGACCTCACACCTTTTCTAAGTGCAATTGGGATATCAAGATCATTAGTAAGAGACTTGTTCTGCTCATTAGCATCACAGAATGGAGTTGCCTTTGGTTCAGATTCTTGAATTAGCTCTAATGTGAGTGATTTTATTTCTCTTGGAGGAGCTCCTTTTGAATGTTTTCTAGTGAATTTTCCAAGCCTGGTGAAACTTTTTTTGTTGGTGACATATTCTAAGAAGAGGATAGTTGGATGGTAGCTATTTGTAGGTTGGTTGTTTGTGGATTGGTGGCTGGACTAGTGACATTTTGTGGAGAGGTATAGAATTTCTTAGTGTCTGGAGCATAACACTTATAACCTTTTTATGTAGCAGAGTAGCCCAAAAAAAAAATACATTTTTTTGCCCTAATAAACAGTTCTAGTACTTGGGTAGTAAGAGAGGAATTTGTTTGTTGGTGTTTGGTATTTAAGAACCATTGATGGCATCCGATTGATAAGGTAAAGGGGCTATAAGCACAACATCTCCCCAATATTGTTTGGTGTGTTCCAAGTGACTATTAAGGCACTGGCTACTTCTAAGAGGTGTTTGTTTTTTTTTTTTTTTTTAATTTCAGAAGGACCATTTTGCTGTGGGGTATGGACACATGAACTTTGGTGGATAATACCATGATGATCTAGAAAGTCTCAAAATTGAATGAAAATATTCATGACCATTGTTAGTTCTAAGTATTTGGATATTGGCTTGAAACTGATTTTTAATCATGGAATTAAAATTGTTGAAAATCTGCTAACTTCTAACTTTTCTTTTAATATATCCAACAGACTCTAGGATGATCATTAATAAATGTGATAAACCATCTTTTACCTGTTAAATTTGTTACTCATGAAGGCCCCTAAATGTCACTATGTATTAAGGAAAATGGTGTAGATGCTATATAGGGAATTGGAGGATAAGGAGAATGACTGTGCTTTTGCCATTTGACAAATTTCACACTAAAAAATGGAGGCGCCTTTATTCTGAAAGAGTAAAAGGAAACAAATATTTCATGTAAGGAAAACTAGGGTGACCCAATCTATGATGCCGCTACATTATTTCGGAACGACTAGACTGAGAAACCAAATCACTATTTGTAGTTAGAGCTTGTTTACTCTTTGAGATTTTCATCTTCAAAGTAATAGAGTCCTTCACACTCTTTATCACTGCCAAACATCTTCCCTGAACATAAATCCTGGAAAAAAAGTGAGATGGGTAAAAATGAGCATTACAATTGAGGTCACGAGTAATATTGCTTACAGATAAATATCACAGGAGAGTTTTGGCATGTGAAATACTGAGTCAAGGAAAAAAATTTTTGAGAGAACAATTTTCTCTTTTTCTGCAATTGGGCACCATGATCAATCTGCTATTCTAATTTTAGAGTCTTCGCCACTCTGAATAACTAGAAAAAAATTTGGAACTGCCTCTAACATGGCTTGTGGCTCCTGAATCGATGATCCATGAGCGATAAGTACTATCAAAGGCATTCAATGCAGTGGGAATATACCTTGCTGAGCTGTTACACAAGATGAAGTATTTTTCTGACTTTTTATTCTGGTTCAATAACTGCAACAGTTGCTGGATCTGTTCTTTGTGGAATGGGAAGTTACTATCATTTGTTCGATCGACAATGTGTGGTAGCCTCTATTGAACTGATTGACTGCTTCGATCCATGGACCCTCAGTTTTCTCTTGGTTTCCAGTCTGGAGGCTTTCCATGAATCTTCCAACGTGTTTCTTTTTTGTGGTATGGACGTTAGTAAATAGTACACAAGGCTTATCCCCTTTCCCGGCATTTCTTGATTCTCCTATGGCTGCAGCAACATGTTCAGGTCCTTTTAAGCCCAAGGCCGAACTCTCCACTCCTCCATTCTTTGCCTTGCCAAGCATGACGCTCTTCCTTTTTTTTCTTCTCTTCTTATTTCAGCAAAGGCTTCCATTAAGCAAGGAAACGGCTTACTACTAAGAACTCGCCCTCTAGCATCATCTAGGTCCTTGTTCAAACTGGCAAGGAATTCTATGACACATTTCTCTTCAATAATCTGACAATATTTAACCTGAGCTTCTCCACAATGCCAATCATCATCATAGAATAAGTCCAACTCTTGCCAAAGATTAGTTTTCATGCTAAAAAATTCAGTTACAAAAGATCACGTTGTTTGAGGTCAATGAGGGCATTTTTAATCTCAAAGATCTGGCTGGAGTTGTCAATATCACAATATAACTTTATTGTTACAGTCCAGATGTCTCGTGTATCCTCTGCTGATTTCAGGATCCATGGTATTAATAAGCCAAGACATGACCATGGGATTTTCTGATAGCCACAGGGATTGTCCTCTTTTGGAGCTTTGATTGAACCATATACTCTCAGGACGAGGTTTGATTGATTCGGTCATTGCCATTTAACTAATAATTCTGCTCTGATACCGTATAAGCAGCCACAGAACAGGGGAAAAAAAAAAGGGTAAGAAAGAAATGTAATGTGTTGATCTTATAATTCACATAAATGTAATGTGTTGATCTCATAATTCACATACTTTACAGCCCTATTTAAAATTAAAAAAAAAAAAAAAATTTACAAAATATCACTAACAATCCCATAAATTTAGACTAGAAATCTGACCATAAAATAAGGATAACTATATACAGAAAAGTGACCTAAAAAACAAAAATACAGATTGGAAAAAAAACAACTACAAATTCCAGATTTTTCTACAATGATTTCTGTCAAATGTAAATATGTTTGAACTGTTATTTAATGCCTTTATCTTACATTTCTTTTTTCAAAAGTTCCTGTTTAAGATAGTCCATCATATGGTGTATAAAATTTTTGTGAGATTTCCTCTAGGATAGTGCAGATAAGTGTTTTGCATTTGGAACTCTCTTAGTAATTATCATTTCCCTTTGCAGGTTGAATGAGTTTTTTATAACATATTCATAGTTGGTGCTTTATTTTTACCTTTTCCTCAATAAATGCCAGAATAAATCCTAGAAAGTTGTTTTTCATGCATAAATTGTAAAACACAGTCCTCGGAGGTTGCTCCTGTTTTTGCAGACATTGTCTTAACTGTTTGAGGGCATGAGATAAGATTTATGGTTGGTTGATATGAAGATACAAGATCACATTGCATGCAATTTGCATGACTGGAATGTCATTTGGCTGATAGCTTGATGCTGATGCTATAATTATGAGCTCTGTTATTGATTTTAATCATTGTATGAAGGGAGGATGTAATGAATTCTGATTTTTCTAATAACAGGCCAAGATCCAGGAATTTCTTGGAAGGAATGAACTGGACAAACATCTGGATGCTGATGAGGCTATAGTTCTCGGCTCAGCATTGCACGCTGCAAATCTAAGTGATGGCATCAAATTGAATCGTAAA
>CATIWR010179310.1:0-12595 GCA_949677035.1 Omphalea diandra | reverse complement strand
TATATATATATATATATATATATATATATGAAAGATAAAATTATGAAGATTTTAAATTTATATTCACCTATATTTATCCAAAGGTATCAAATTTGTTACTGTAAAATGTAAATTTACAGATTATTTATAGTTGGATCTCATTGTTTTTGATATCTATTACTTAGTTTTTTTATTTATTTTTTATTGTGTTTACTTTTGTTTTTAGAAATAAAAACTATTGTTGAAATTGCTTTGATGGAATAAGTATCCAAATGTCTGAAGATCCTTCTCAAAAATGATATTCATGTTTCTTTCTTCTTCTTCTTCTTCTTCTTCTTCTTTTTTTTTTTTTAATTTTTTTTATAGAAGACATTTCTTCAAAGATGTTAATTTTCATCTAACTATAAACTTGTTTTTGAATTTTCAGTTAGAAAATAATTTTAATTTTGATCTAGCTATAAACCTGTTTTTAAATTTTCATTAGAAAATAATTTTTATTATTAACAGATGCTTATATGTTTTAAATAAAAATAACTTTTATTGAAAATAATTTATGAAAAATAAAAATTATATTTTGTAATTTAATAGAACTCATGAAAGTCAACTTATAAATTATTTTTAATAAAAAATAATTAAACATACTTATATTTCCAAAGATAAGTACTTGTATAGGAGTTGAATGATGTTTTAAAAACATAAAACTTTAGTTTTATGCTGTATTTTTAAAATTAAATTAGTCAATTGAATAATCTTTTTATTTGATTGGTCAAGTAATAATAAATAACATTTTTAAAAATTATTAAAATAGATTTTGCAAAATAAAAAAATATAATATGTTATAAAATATTTATAATAATGAAAAATTAAAAATCAATTTAAAGCCGTGGCTTGATTTGTAGTTTAACCTCTCTTATCAATTGACTGGATTCAATGTTCAAAATGCTAATTTGTGTTTGGATAGGAATAAGAGAAGTCGAGGCCAAAAAATTAAGATAAAACCGCAAATATTAAAAAGTTAAAAAAAATTATTAACTAATTGTTATTTAAAAGACACTAACAACCTATTTATTGTTTTTTATTTGAGTAGATTCTATCTGAATAAATTTATCCTTAAAACAGGACAATTTTTAAATCTGATGTGATATGATTGGCATCATTAAATATACAACAAATCTTGCAGTGAAATGTTAAATGCCTTATAATTTTTTTTAGAAGATCACCTTGCAATCTTGAAAGTAAGGGGTAAATAATGATTTTCAAACTTTGAAAGTAACGTAAAAGGCATTCGCTATCTCAAAATTTATTTGAAATATGACGTGTCCTCACCAGATGTTTTTTCTATGACAAAAGTGTCATATGGTTTGCTTTTTCCCTCTCTGATGTTTGACCACTCTCTTTTCTCTCTCTGATTTTCTCTTCATGCGCTTAAGCCTTCTGCCATAACTACTTTTTTCTTATCTGGATGTTTCTATTCCTGCATACTAGAACTGCAACTCTTAGCAAGCTAAAATACAAGTGGTTGTTTAGGTGACTTCAAATAATTTTAATTTAAAATAATTTAAATTTTAAAATAAACATTTAATTTGATATTTGATTTAAAAAGTAAATGAATAAAAAATTATAATTATTATCAAATATAAGGAGTCCAATAGGTCATTCGTTTATCCTTAGATCCATATCCTCTTTCTTTCTAATTTCTTCTTTATTTACAAATTATTTTTATTTTATTTTTTAATATTATTTTATTTTATTTTTATATATAATATGATATTATTCTTATTATATATCATATTACTATATTATTGTATAATACATTATATATTATTATATTAATAATATTATTATTATATTATTATACTAATATCATATTATTTAATATAAAAATTATATATTTATTTTTATATCTATTCATTAATATATATATATATATATATTATAAAATAGAATTTTCAATTATAAAATATATGCCAAGAAACTATTTTTATGTACAATGATGATGTACTACAAAAAATATATCTTGACATTATAAAATATTTATCAAAACATGATTTTTATGTAAAAGTGATTATATATAATAGTTGATTTGCCCGACTTTACAAAATAGACTGTCATATTACTAAATATTGATCAAAAGAAAATTTTTATGTAAAATAATAATATTGCGAAATATATCTTAATATTACAAAAATATATTTTGATATTATAAAATATTTATCAAGAAACAATTTTTATATCACAAAATATGATCATGATATTACAAATTACATATTTGTAATAACATAATATTTGTTTTGTTTTTCAAATTACATAAAAATTACAATAACTCCAATTATTTTATAATTCAATATAGTATTATGTATATTTTTGTTATTACAAAATATATCATGATATTATAAAATATATTCTTATATTACAAAATATTTATGAAGACACAATATTTGTGTAAAGTAATCATATTTCTCTCTTTTTTACAAAATAATCTATGTATTTACATAAAAAGTTCAATAACTTCAATTATTATGTATAATTTTTTTATTACAAAATATTCATCACGTATTTAACTCTTTTGTAATTCTTATTCTTTTATAGTAAAAATATTAAGAATTATATAATTCATGATTTTTTTTACCATATTCAATCTTATAAAATAAATCTTTATATTACAAAATATTTATCAATACATGATTTTTATGTAAAGTGACAATATTTCAAAATTTTTGCATTAGCTTTACATAATAATCTAAAAATTATTTAATAATTATAATAACTCTAATTATATTTCTCTTTATTACAATATATTCTACACTTCTTTAATTTTTTATAGTTTTTATTTTTTATTGCAAATAAGAAAGATTATGTAATTATTCAGTTTTTTCTTACTACATTTAATTTTACAAATTATAGTATGGTATTACAAAATAATTTTTATATTACATTATTTTCTTTAACTCTTTCTAATTCTTATTTTTTTATGCTAAAAATTAAAAAAATTATGTAATTAATCACGTTTTCTTACCATATTTAACTTACCTAGTTTACAAAATAATCAATATAATTATTTCTTACTTACAAATTCTTTTATAACATTATAACAAAATTATTTATCTTATTTTGTCTCTATTATAAAGTGTTATTATTTGCCAATTTTACATACAAATTTTTATTTTTAAATATCATTCAATATTATTATAAGGTCTAATTTATAATAGCAACTTTACTTAATTTATAATTGACAAATAATACTTATTAAATGAGTTTGAAATATTATTTTACAAGTAACTTTAATATAAATTATTTTATAAAATATAATATTTACACATTATATATAAATAAAAAAAATTAAAATTTCAAATTTTCTTTTATTGTACTGTTCATCTTTTCCCACATAATTCATTATTATTTTTATAGATAGTCCGATTATATCTTTTATTTCTTTTAATATTAATTTTTACACGTTCACTCATCACTCTATTCCTCTTAAGTTCCAAGTAGAAAACATCCAAAATAAATGAGTGTCTTGCTTTCAATTCCAACCAAAGAAACAAAATGGATGAGTGTCTTGATTTCAATCGAAAACTCTTAAAGCCAACAAAGTAAGCCCAAATGATAAACCCAACTGAAACTCTTGAAGCTAAACAAAGTAAGACCTTGAACAAATCATAACGAAGAATAGTCGCAAACCAGGGTTTGGTCCGCATCGATTATAAGGCGCGTGATGCCATCTTTGTAGATCGAGAGAGTGATGATCAAAGGCTATACTGATCAAAGTCTAGTTAGATTCGGAGGAGCTTGGCGGTGAAGTCACTTGATGGAGATGAACCCTTCTTTATTTGCAAGAACGAGCTCATTTGCAGAATTAGGATTTGGCAGATTTGGATTTGAAATATTTCACTATCTGGCTTATGATTATAGGATTAAACCAAAAATTAAGCACTATAACCAACCCATCAATCATCATCAAACCACACCAAAAATCTATCGTCCATGGAGCAAATCAGCAAGTGCAGTGTGAGATGAGGTTTTTCGACTCAGTTGAGATAACATTTGGGTCGAGTCAATGAAGATGACAGTGGGGATTGGGAGATGCCACGGTGAGATCTAGGGAAGATGAGCTTTTAGATTAGACTAATGTTTTTAAAACTGGACTTAGTGATGATCTGTTTTCAGTTCAACTGATCCGATTAATTTGATGGATTCAGGTCAACAAAATTCAAACATATATATATATATATATTGAAAATCTGAAAATATAAAGAAAATCCAAAAATTCAGGAAAAATATTAGTGATCTAGCACTCTTTCAATCCACTTTCAATCCATAATTTTTACACATTGTTTTTATGGGACGTTCTGAATATTAACAAAATGCAATTTACCCAAAAATGCTAGACTGTCTAAATACTATGCTTCAATACAGATATCACACACTCAAAATTAAGATGCAAAATGAAGAAAACTTTGATAAAATTTAAGGCCATTAAGCAGTAGTGAAGATTCTTGAGAAAACTTACAAATCAGACATTCAATTAAAAAAATAGCAACCATAATAAATTAAATTTTGAACAAATTAAGCCAAGAAAATATAGATTGAAATTGACTTAATCGTTTCATCATATACTTCCATTCCGCCATGACTGCTATACCAAAGATAACCCTAAGAAACATTCCCAAAACCAACTCCGTTCTCCTGATAAAGCAAAAATTAACAAAGAAAATAAATGCACCAAGTTTGATAAGAAGTGAAATGCAATTAAAAAAAAAAAAAAACTAATATGTGATTGGAAAGTTACCTTTTCAATAAGCGATATGTGGAGCTTTGATGCACACAATTCTTTAAAACCTCTGATTTATGTAATGAAGCAAAAGGAAAATGAAAAATAAAGGTTAAAACTCAGAAATCAAATGATTGGAGGCATGCATGAGAATGAAGTATGATTTAGGCTTTGGAAAGGAAAGTCAATCTAAGACAATAAAAAAGAATATAACTTAGGGCTACGCATGAGAGTTTTGAAGGTAAGAGAAAGGAGGTTAATAAGAGTAAAATAATGGAATGAAATGTTGATTACTCTTACCTTATTTGGGGGTTTTAAGAAAATAATATTGCGTTAAAGGAAAAAATAACACTAACATTGTTTGAGAGTTTTAAACTATGAGAAGAGAGTTAATTAAAAAATAAAATTGATAATTATATCCAAGAGATAAAATTTTGCTAAAGAGTTGAAATTTTACTTTAGGGTTATATTTGTTTTATAATATATTTTATTTTTAACCTCATTTTCCATTCCATTGTCTACCCCCTAAATTGAGGGTTAAAAAAATGAATTTAGGAGGTTAAAAGATGCAAATAATTAACATCTATTAACTTCTCCCTCCCATTAAAATTATACTCCCTAACAAAGTTAATTCTTTACTCTTTTATATTTCATCTCTTAACCCTTAATAACCTACTTTCATATAGACTATAGAGCTTTGGAAAGGAAAGTCAATTAAAGGCAATAAAAGACTAGTTACCTGAGAAAAAAAAAATTCACAAAATCAGGTGGGTTTTACCTTTCCATTTATACCAGACTTTGATCAGTTTTTTGATTTATCGATCGAATCGGTTGATTCGATCTAGTTTTAGTAGTATTGGGTTAGACACATGAAGAGAAAGCTAAAGAGATACAGAAGAGAGTGGTTAAATGTTGAAGAGAGAAAAGTAAACCACATGACACTTTTGTCAGAGAAAAAATATGTAGTAAGGACACATTCGATTTTAGGTAAATTTTGAATTAGGAAGAATTTTTAAGCTACTTTTGATGTTTAATGATACTCCCTCCATTCTTATATAACGGACATTTTAGGAAATTTCACTAAAATTAAGAAACTATTAATTAATTTTGAATTTAGGAGAAAAATGAGTGATTAAGACTAAATTACCTTTAATTTTGAATTAAATAGATTTGAATTTTACATAACATTAATAACTTTGGATTGATGAGTATAAGAACAAAATTAAAAAAATTAAATTTATTAATTATATAAAAACGACAAATGAAATTTTAAATTTTCTCTAAATGGTTAGTTATATAGGAACAAAGGAAATAATTAAGTAGTAAGTTATAAATTGAGGGTAATAAGTGAAATTTACCCTGAAAGATAATTTTGTCTTTTTTTGATAAAACTAGGGTTGACAACTTTTTTTATACGATTTGATTAAACAATATGACATAACACGTAGTTAAACGAGCTTAAATTTGACATAAATAGATTTGGGCAATAAATGAGTCAACCTGTTTATGATATAACAAAAAAATAGATTTAAATAGGTTGACTCGCGTAACTCGAAATAGACACTATTATATAATCGAGATAATGAATTAACATGTAATACACAAAACAAATATACAAGTTTAAACACAATTTAAACAAAAATATTTATACATAAAAATATATATTTGAATTCAACATTATATTTGTTTAGATTTTTAATATTTAATCTCTGTTTTCTCAATATATAAATATTTATTAATTAAAAAATTAATTTTTTTTAAATTTTTTTTATATGGTTTTAGATTAAACGTGTATTTTTATGTCATAGTACGTTAATGACACATTAATGATATAATTAATTAAATAGGTTATACGAGTCGTGTCGTGTAATCTGTTTTATAAACATGTTTGTATTAGGATTAAGATTTTTAGACGATTAATTAAATGATTCGTATTCAGATTGAATATTTTTATATTATACATATATCTCGATGCGACATGATTAGACACGATCTTATTTGAATTGTCACTTCTAAAAACTCATTTTATTTCAGATTAAATGTTATTTTAAAAAAAAAAATTTGTCTTATAATACTTGGCATTTTATCAATAAGCATTTATTAATTTTTTCAACTATACACTTTCTCTCTTTCATAATAATTGTTTCTTTTTATAATGCACAATATTTTATGAAATTAATTAATTAAAGGTAAATTAGTCATTTACTTATGTAATAATACCTATTAAGTGCAATTATTAATATTTGTGTAAAAATCTTAAATGACATCTATTAAGAAATAATGAGAGTAAAATCTTGGGAATGCCATGTCCCTAGCATTAGCCGAGGGAATTTTTTTTTTTTTTAACATTCCCATGTATATTACTCTATTCGTTCATAAATAATAGTTGTTTTAAAGGATTTTACAAAGATTAAAAAATTAAGTATTAGTCATAATATAGGAGGTAAATGAGTGAATAAGATTAAATTACTTTTAATTAAATGAATTTGAAATTTTATAAATCATTAACAAGAAAAGTGATAAAAATGAGGATATAATTAAAAAAATTTAAAATTTGTTGATAGTATAAAAATGATAGATAAATAAAATTTTAATTTTTTTTAAAGTGACTACAAACTGAAGGAGTTGTATTTACCGCGTCCTACTAAATACTGAGATATCCTGCCCGGCTATGTTATCCGGAATGCTAAACTATTTCCCTCGTACCAAATGTTTTTCTTAATGTGATGAATCATTTGACAAAGAGGTTCCCAAAACACGTCCATGGGATTTCTAATAAGAAAATATTGGAGTGGTCAAATAAGAGAAAAAAAGTTCAGCATTTTTTTAAAGTATGATAGTAGATTTCAAAAGTAAAATAAAAACATGATTTTCAATATCTTAGTTTATTTTAAGAATTTAACAATAAGATTCTAAAAAGATTATAATTAATGTTCCGTTACTTGAAATTTTATTACTTAAATTAATTTATTCACTTGTAAAGCATAAGTTTATTATTTTTTATGAATTATTATGAAAATTTTAATAAAATTGTGTTTAATATAAATAAATTTTATAATTTCTATTTTATATATTTAGCATAAATTAAAATTTATTTGAAATTCTATTTTATTAAATTTTTGAAATTAATTATAATTAAATTAAATTCTGATAAAATTTTAAATAAGTTTTACGGTTGTGAACTTTTTTATTATTATAAAAAATAGCTTTAATTGAAATGTCTTTCACTTTCTTTTCTCTTTTTTTTTTCTCTCATTCTTTCTCCTCTTTTTTTCTCTCTTTCTCTCTCTTCTTTTTATATTTGTAAAATTTTGAAAAATACGATACAAGGATATTTATAAAATGAAAATATTTTATTGAATTTTATATTTAAATCAAACACAAAATTCATTTCATTAGAAATGAATTATATTTATATTTTGTAATATATCAAACACAAAAATTCATTTATTAAGAAATCCTATAAGAAATTCATATGAAAATAAAATGATTTTTAAATTAGAAATTCATTATGTAATATTTGAATTCTATTTCATTGAATACTAAAGTATACCAAATAAAAATATTAGAATTCTAAAATGATATTTTAAAATAGATTTCATTTTTTTAATGTAATTAACTATGTCATAAAAAAATTATGCAAGAAAGTAAAATTTTTAAAAATATATAATTTGTAATTATAAAATAAAAAAAGATTTTTTTTATTGTTTAACTTTATCAAAAGAGATAAAATAATTTATAGAGGAGACGACTATTAAAACCAACTTATTTAAAAAAGTTGAAAGAAATTATCTAAAATACATAATAATTATTTTCTTAAACAAATTCATTTAATATAATAAATATATCCATATAAATATATTAAGGATAATATGTGTTTTAAAACACATTTTTTAGATGTTCATAAATGAATCAAATATAAAATTAATATATTTAAAAAATGTGTAAATCAAAAAAGCAAAAACTCCACCAATATGTTTGAAAAGACTTTTGTGTCGCATGGTGCAACAATGAATAATATGTCGCACCATAATAAATAAAATTGCAAAAAAAAATAAAAATAAAAATAAAAATCTTTTTATAACCTTTAGGTAAATATTTTTAAGGTAACTCAAAAACCTTTGGTGCTTTCAATATGACCCAAAATTGGAAAAAAAATATTTTTTCAATTTAATCCATATATATTTTATAAATATGAATTGATGAAACTCTAAGGGTCAAAAATTTAATTTGTAGAAAAGTGTATAACATTATTAGACACTATTCTGAAGAAAGGTATATGTAAGCATCATATTTCAAACCTCTGGATGCTAAGACTGATGATGAAAATCACTGAACACATCCTCAAAATGCAAGAGGAATTGCCAAGATAAAGGATAAAGGCCTTAGGAAACCTTGGAGGAGCCTAGAATTAAGCCTAAGATCAAAAGCCTAGTACCAAGCCCAAGACCAACAGCCTAGGCTGCTAGCTTAGCCTACCAAGGCTGTATAGCCCACTCCTAGGGTTGTACAGTCATCTCTTGAACCTTAAGTCTCATAATCTTCTAGAATTGGTTCCCCTTAAACCCTAAGGTTGTACAACCCTGACAGATGAATGTATCACCTATACATACGAAGACATGCCAAGTGTTGAAAGGCGAATTGTAGGACACATAATTCTAACCTACCCATACATGAAACCAGTAAAGCAAAAGCTTCGAAGAATGAGACCTGAGTGAGCTCAGTTAATCAAGGAAAAAGTAGCAAAGTAATTGAATGCGAAATTCTTGAAGGCAGTAAATTACCCGAATGGTTAGCCAACATAGTGTCGGTACAAAAAAAGGACAAAAGAGTGAGAATGTGTGTTGACTATAGGGATCTAAACAAGGCATGCCTAAGGACAATTTTTCCTTTATCACACATAGACGTGCTAGTTGATAGTGTCGTAACTTATGTTATGTATTCCTTTATGGATGGATTTTCTGGGTACAACTAAATTCTTATGGCTATCACAAATAAGGTGAAAATAGCTTTTATCATAAAGTGGGGGATGCATTGTTACAAGGTGATGTTGTTTGGGTTAAAGAAAACATAAGCGACATTCCAACAAATGGTAACTACCCTGTTGCATGACTTGATCCATAAAAAGGTGGAAATGTATGCAAATGACATGATGGTGAAGTTGAAAACAAGAGAAGGGCACTTTGAAGCTTTGGAAAAGTTTTTGAAGAGAGTTAATAAGTACAATTTGATATTGAACCTGAACAAGTATGTGTTTAGGGCAACCTTTGATAAGCTATTAGGGCACGTGATCAGTGAAAACAAAATCAAATTGGATACGACAAGGTAGAGGCAATGTAGGATATGCCCACACCTAAGACAATGAAAGAGATTTGAGGTTTTTTAGGTTGCTTACAGTACATTAGCTAGTTCATAATGAGACTAACTCCAATTTGCGAGCCGATCTTCAATCTGTTAAGGAAGGACTGATTGTCGAAATGGAATGGGTAGTGTCAAGAGGCCTTTGAGAGAATAATAAAATATTTGACTAACCCATAAGTATTGAAGCCATCCAAGCCTGAAAAACCACTCATCGTATATTTAATAGTAAAAGACAACTCTGTTGATGCAATGTTAGCTTAGGAAGATGGAACAAGAATGAACATGCAATGTACTATCTTAGGAAGAATTTGTTGTCCTATGAAGTGAAGTATAACTAGGTGGAGAAGACCTATCTGGCATTGGTTTGGGTGATAAAGAAATTGAGGCATTATTTTTAATCATACTCTGTGAAAGTGGTTTTAAAGCTTAATCCAATTAAGTACTTACACGAGGCCCCATCCTTGATAGGAAGGTTGGTAAAATGGTTGATTCTATTGATTGAGTTCGACATAAAGTATAAAACAAAAAATGTTATCAAAGGGTGGGTAGTCTTAAAGTATTTGGCATAATAACCTCTTGTACAAGGAAAATCTAAATTGCCCATTTTTTGGATGAAGGACTAGGGACGATTGAGCCTCAGGGATAGAGAGTATACTTTGATGGGGCTGTAAACAAGAAAGGTGTAAGTGTAGAGGTAATTTTGAGTTCGCCAGAAGGGAAGCTCTTTCCTATAGCTAAAAAGTTGGACTATAGAGTCACTAATACCATGATTAAAGCGCACTCAATTGTGAACTTTAAAGCAAATAAGGGTAAAGACAATAGGGATGTTTGGGGACTCATTGCTAGTCATTTCACATATTACGGATGAATAAGAATTAAAGGGAGAACATTTAGGCTCACATCTAAAGTATATAAAGGGATTGGTACAAAGTTTTGTGAGAGTTACATTCCATCATTTGCTAATAAAGGAAAATGTAATGGCCAATACCTTAGCCACTCTAGTATTTATTTGGGATGGGCCATAGGCAATGCCTATGAAATTACTTATCACACTTTGACCGGGGTGTCGTGTTATATGAGTAAAAGGGTGATGCAAGTATCAATGGAGAATTGTCTTTGGCATTTTGATATATAAAGGTATTTAGAGAACATCAAATACCTCAAAGAGACTAAGAAGAAGGATAAAAATGTGATCTAAAGGTTGCCTTTACAATTTATGGTTTATGATGGTATAATGTATAACAGAATACCTGGTAGAGTTCATTTACAGTGCATGGCAGAAGAAGAGGCCAGTAGGATGATGGAAGAGTTACATGTAGGGGTTTGTGGTCCTCATATGAATGGTAAAGTATTGGTAAAGAAAATTCTGAGATTAGGATATTACAGGACAACTATAGAATGTGATTATATTGAGAAGTTTTAAAACTTTCATGAATGTTAAGTCCATGGTAATCTTAGTCATTTACCACTTACTGAGCTATTGAATCTGACCTCGCATATCCATTTGCAGCATGGGGCATTGATGTGATTGGCGAGATTAGGCTTGCTTCTACAAGGGGGCATAAATATATTATAGTGGTAGTGGACTACTTCTTAAAGTGGGTAGAAGTGGGTAGAAGCTGAAGCCTTCGATAAGTTAGGGGCAAAGCAAATGACATGGTTCATTGAGAAAACCTCATCTACTGCCACAATGTGCCATACCATGTTGTTACAAATAATGGTGTCCATTTATAGTTAGAGGTTAAGTTCATGTTGGTAAAATACAACGTAACGCATCATAAGTCATCACCTTATAGGCCATAGGCCAATGGAGTAGTGGAAGTGGCAAATAAGAATGTCAAAAATATCTTTGCTAAGATGATTAAAATATATAAGGACTGTTCGATAAGTTACCATTTGCCTTATGGGGTTATCAAAATACGATAAAGACATCGACTGGGAAGACATCGTACTCCTTAATATATGGGACAAATGTAGTATTATCAATTGAATTAGAAGTATCGTCCTTATGGGTATTGGTTGTGTTGAACTAGGATAATCAATCCTAGGTTTAGAACCTCTTTTAATCTTGACAAAGTAAATTGATCATCACTAATATTTCAAATAAGTGTTGCAGATTCCTAGGTTGATAAATTCTAGGTTGCAAAATTGAATCAATCTCTCAAGAAGAAATGAAGAAGTTGATAAATTTCAAAGTAACATGTAAATCGCGACCGCAACCTAAGATTCGCGACCGCGATTCATGTTAAGACATGTTGAAAATCAAGCAAGTGAAATCGCAGTGTCATTCTCGGCCGCGACCCTTGAAAAGAGAAAGGTCAGATTGACACAAATGAATTCGCAGTAGAAGTCTCGGCTGAGTCGCGACAGCGAATTTCAAAGAAATTCAAGAGGGAAGCAAGTCCACAACCACAACCTAACAAGTGTCCCATAAGACTATTGGAAGTCAAAAATCGCGAAGACATCTTGCTAGTAGCGACTGCG
>CATIWR010179300.1:0-21607 GCA_949677035.1 Omphalea diandra | reverse complement strand
ACTTCTTTATTTCTTCTAGAGGGAATGATTCAATTCTGCAAAAACAACACTTATTTGAAACATTAGTGATGATCAATCTACTTTGTCAAGATCAAAAGAGGTTTTAATCATAGGATTGAGTATCCTAGACCAACATAAAATAAGAAAATAATGTACCTAGAGTGCAACATCAAGATCATCAGAAATATAGAAGATCATTATATTTTTCTATTACAGAAGTCAAAATAGAAAACAAATGTACATAAAGGCAATGTACATTCTTTAAAATATTAATATACATTCATATTAAATGTTATGTGTATATTGTTCCAAATTAATGTACCTGCGCCCAATAGAAATATAGCTAAATACTTGAAATTTTTATTAAATAACTTTAAGTATAACATCAATTCTCATACAATTTATTAACAATTTTAATCTATATCAATATCAAAGAGATTTCATAAAAATATTATTTATCAAAAATGAAATTTATTAAAAAAACCATTTGCAATATAAAAAAAATGATAGAGATATTTATTAAAAAAATATCTCAAACAAAAATTCCATGATTTTTAATAAGAAAAAAACATTTAGAGTAAAAAATCAAAGTTAAAAATTTTAAACCATTGATTTCATAGCAAAAAAAACCAACTAATAGTTATTTTGAAATTATAAATCTCATCTCAAAGAAATTTTACAAAATACAAAAAAATGAATGCGTATTAAAGCTAAAACCACGAAAATGCCTACGCGAATTCATGATATAATTTGCGCTCGAATTAGATAAACTCGAAATGATTCAAAAATTTTGTAGCTGAGTTAGGTTTGGGTAAGGGTCAATATGATGGGTTTGGTCAAAATTGGTCCAAAGGTGTCAACCCATAATCTGACCCAATTTGACTCAATGACAATATAAAATATATATATATATATATATATATATATATATATATATATATATATATATATATATATATATTGTGACATTTAAAAGTAGAATACCGATAAGCTTTGAATGTGAATCATTATTTTCACATTCACTTATTTGAAATGTATACAAATAACCAACATAAGTACTTATTTTGATAAATGACAAATTAAGCTTTTTTGTATTAAATCCATTAAAAAGGAAAAAAAAATCACATCCTATTACAACACTCATGCCAGAATGGTATATATACCTTTTCTTTATATATTAAAAAGACAAAATTTATTCTCTTAATATAAAAACATAAAATTAGTTATATAGTATTTTAGTATTTTAGTTTAGAAAATATTTTGCTATCCTGAATTAGCTAATTTAGTTCAAAATAAATTTTTTCTATAGAAAACTCATTATTTAAGGATACTAATGATTTGAGTTTAACTATTTAATGAATTAGTTTTAATCTTTTACCAATAATTGACTCGAACTCATTTTTATCTATTTTAATTGTAGGCTTAACCTCCACTTTATTCAAATCCACTCTACCCTTTCCAAAGGCGGGTTTCAGGGGAGCATGTGGGGCCTTGGCTGTCCAAAATAAAAAATTGATATACTAAGACTTACGAATAAGTTCTTGAAACTTTGATTGTTGGCGTCATAGTACAAGCAATTTTATATAATAATCAAATGAAATTATCAATCAAATGTTTCAGCATATCATTTTTATATGGGTTCATTATAATTAATTATCATTTCAATCTCATATGATAATCAAATGTAAATAGCTATTGTGTAGGTCTTATATAACAACATTATTAATTATATAATGAGAATTTAGTATTTTCACTTTGAGATGTATATTATATTTATTTTATTGATTCTCTATTATATTTTAGTGAGAGTGTTTTATTTAATTTTTTCTATTGAAAATTTTTGTTATAACATTAAGTTTGACCCTTAAGAATTGAAGTGAAACTTTATCACTGACCATTTCAGATATGATATTAAAACAAATTTAACAAAATCCGCTTAATTGCCACTTAAGGGTCAATCCCACATTGGATTGAAGGAGAAAAATTCAATTTTAAATGGTCAATTGACAATTCAAGTTGAAATACAGTTGTCACTTGAGAGTGTTAATAATTTTAATTGATTAATTTTAATATTTTAGCAATAGTCTACCTAAACTCATTCTATCTATTCCATTATGGGCTCAACCTTTACCCAGTTGAAGTCTCATCTATCCTTTCTATCAAAATATGTTTCCCGCAAAGAATAAATTATTTTTATGTTTTATTAAAGATTTCTTATTATTTTCAAAATATAGCAATTTCACAGAACTAAACCATTGTGTTTCATAGGGAAACAGATAGCACAAATAAGACTGCTTTATATATATATATATATATATATATATATATGGTCTGGTGAAGATTTATGACACATACTTGGGTTTATTGTAGGTATTATTTGAAAGATGCAGTTCTTGAAGGAGGCATTCCATTTAACAAGGCCCATGGAATGACGGCGTTCGAGTATTATGGCACAGATCCAAGATTCAAGAAGGTTTTCAATGCTGGAGTATCTAACCATTCAACTGTTATCACGAAGAAAATTCTTGAGACATACAAAGGCTTTGAGGGCCTCAAATCACTGGTGGATGTTGGTGGGAGGATTGGAACCGTAAGTAATATGATCGTCTCTAATTACCCTTCAGTCAAGTGCATCAACTATGATTTGCCTCATGTTGTTGAGGATGCCCCGTCTTATCCTGGTAAGCCATAGTCCATTATCTTTTATATATATACCTTAATTTCATAAGCTTTGCTTTGCTTATGAGCCATGTACTCGACCATTTCCCATGACATTTTCATACCTACTAATTCACCATTAATGTTCTCCCCTGACATAGTCACTTTATTGGTTTTTGACCTTGAAATAATTATACAAATCATGACTAGTTGCTTGATTTACATAGCAATTGCACTTTCGTTTATGAGCTTTAATGGTGTTGGCTGCAGGTGTGGAGCATGCTAGTGGAGACATGTTTGTTAGTGTTCCCAAAGGAGATGCCATTTTCATAAAGGTGAGTTTGAATTTCCAGTAAGTGTGAAGGTTTTCATTTTCTTCCATTGAGCAAGTGTGAAGTTGGTAATTAATATAATTCAAAACCTCAAATAGTACATGGTACAAACTTAAACCGCGAAGAAAAGTGGGGAAAAAAAAAGGATCTATTAGTACATAACTAGGTAATACAAAATGAGTATATTATTTGATTGTAAAGCACAAACACTTCAAATCTAGTCAAATGTTTATATTTTTTCATGTTGAAAATGCCTCTAATAAGATGTCAGTTCGTGAAGTATACGTTAAGTTGTGAAAAATGAATAATATTTTTCAATTTTATATCGTATCATGTCTATATGGTCATATTTATGTTTGTATAAGTTAGCACATTTAAATAAATATATATGAATCGACCATAGGTTGGATGTATAAAAAAGAAAAAAATAATTTGTAAATTTAATTTTTATGAACGGATGGATTCTAACTTTAATAGTGCGTTTATGCTCTTGTAGTGGATATGCCATGATTGGAGCGACGAACATTGCCTAAGATTGTTGAAGAATTGTTACAATGCGCTGCCATCAAATGGAAAGGTTATTGTTGCAGATTACATGTTTCCGGAGTTCCCAGACACAAGCCTCGCCACTAAGGTGGGCCTCCATTTGGACTGCATCATGTTGGCTCATAATCCAGGTGGAAAAATGAGAACCAAAAAATAATTTGAGGCATTAGCTAAGGAAGCTGGCTTTCAAGATTTTCACCTAACGTGTCCTGCTTTCGACACCTATGTCATGGAATTCTTTAAGAAAGCCTGAGAAACGAGATTTTTTTATTTTGGGTATGATTTACTTTTCAGCAATCTACTGTTGTGTATTGAGATTCTGAAATGTGGGTTTTTATACAAAACAAACAAAATGTGTGACCAAATAAATAGAACCATGGGCATGGAATTCACTTCCTCGGTTGCTAACTGCCATTTCCATGGGCATGGATCTTGAAGACTTCCTGGTTTTGATCTTCAAATATTCCTAACCCTTGTTGGAAGGGTTACTAAGCCCTTTTATAGGATTAATTTTGAAGCGTTTTTGTGTTTCATTTCCGAGTATTTGTTTCCTACTCAAGGCTTGATAATGTAGATCTAACATAGAGTCAATTAAGCTTTTCAATTGGAATTTATGCTTTAACTTTATTTCCATTCTAATTATTTTCAACTTTGATTGGAACATGGATCTCCAGTCACAAAGCCACTTGATACATATTAATAATTCTCCAATCCTAGGTTCAACATAATTCTCTTGGGATGATGATAAATAATTCACAATAACAAATCTATTCATAAAGTGTAGGAATATGTGAATTTCAACACTTGAAAAGTACGTTTCCTCTCAGGCTTTCGGTGAATGCTTAGCTTCCAAGTATGAATGTGTAATACAAGATGTATGTTAGAATGTGGCTTAATATTGAGCTAATTATTTGCTAATCCATAAGTCCAATTAATAACTAAATAGTTAATTAATCATAACTGTTCACATAGTTATATGATGGACATACTAAATTAAGTTATAAAAGATATAAATAGGTCATCTCTATACCCATTTGAGTTTACACACAAACAACAAAATAGAAATCAAGTTAACTATCACAAAGTTATCATAAGTAAAATGGTCAAAAGGGAGAAACTAGTTTGTTCTTCAAGTTTGCAATATGTCAATCTCATCAAATTCATTAGGTATGTGTTTCATTATGTGAATATGTGAGATTTATATCTTCTAGATCTTGTGAATTATGAATTTAGAGTTAATCAAGTTTTACCCATTAAGATTTTGTATATAGTATTAGAGTTTTGATTTCGAACATATAGTTTTTTTTATTTAGGTTACCATTATTGTTTTCTCTTTCCTTAATTTTCTTGGCCAAATTATTATCATTGTTTGTTAGATTCAAACTTGATAATCTGATGTTTTATTTTGGCTATAAAAATTATTCTATTGATGTGTTTTGGTTAAAAAAAAAAAACCCGAAGAGATAGTTGATGTGATGATGCTGCTTCTACTAAAAGATGGTGATGACAATTAAAAAAATAAAAAATCATCAGATTTGTGGTCGGCAAGATTTGTACTTGCGCCACTTTGGTTATGGTTTTTCAAATCTATTGCTCAACCGTTCGGGCAACACATCTGGTCTACATAAAATTACAGAACTTTAATTTCAATCATTAAATGAATATGCCTCCATAAAAACAAAAGGCAACGCTCGCCATTGGAGTTGAACCTACAAGCTCGGTATTATGACCCTGCTTTACTGACTAGGCTGACAAATTTGCAGAGTAAAGCATGAGTTATTTATACAATATACTATTCTTTATGTGATAGATGCTTAAAAATTTTGATTAATACACATATTACGATTGCATGCATATATAATGAACAATGAATTTTATTCAATTGCATTAATCATATTTTCACATTATTATTTTGCATGAATATATTTATGTTGTTTGTTAGTCATCAAAGTGACCAAATTATAATGATAACATGCATAAATTAATAAAGGAGCGATTACCCATAAAGTTTAATGAAATGTCTATGGGCAAATAAAGTTAATAATAAATTGGTGTTAGTTTTCATAACTCTTTAATTCATCAAAAGGTGAATTTAATTATTACATAAAAGACTAAGCGTAATGAGAGTAAATTAATATTTTGATCAAATATATTTGTACATCTAAAGATGACATATATGTTTGATTTGAAATATTTATTCATTTGTGATTAATTATCATTGACATTTAAATTATGATAGTGTATTATAGTATCAACCTAAAGGGGAACTATAGTATGCTTTTAATGTTCAATTATTGTGGATCCATAAATGAACTTGTTTATGATGTGAGCATTTATGAAGATTTTTTCAGTTATTTCTCTTCATTCACAAGTTTCATCTGTTACTATTTTCAATGTTTTGAATTTCTCTGAATGGAGTGAACAAGTTAATTTTTCATTTAGGTGTTTTGGCTCTAAACTTGGCACTATTAGAGGATCAACCTCCTGCTCTTACCGATACAAGTAGTGAGGAAGAGAAATCAAACTATAAAGCATGAGAACAGTCTAATAGATTGAGCTTTATGTTTACGCGAATGACTATCACCAACAACATTAAGACAACTATTCCACAAACTGAAAGTGCAAGACAACACTTAAAATTTGTGGAATAACGTTTTTGTTCTGCAGATAAGTCACTTACTGGTACCTTATGGCAGAACTCATGACCATAAAGTATACTGGGTCACGGAGTATGCAGGACCACATTAATGAGATGACTAATATTGCAACAAGATTAACAACACTGGGAATGACAGTTAATGACTCTTTTATGGCACTATTCATTTTGAACTCGCTACCTCCTAAGTATGGACCATTCAAATTAACTATAACACTATGAAGAAAAAGTGGGATGTTGAAGAATTGCCCAATAAGCTTACTCAAGAGGAAGCATGAAGAAGAAAGGGAGTCGTTGTCAACCTAATGCATCAAGAAGCGAATAAAGGATTGAAAGTCAAAACCAACAAGTTTAAGAAAAAGAAGTCGTTTGTTAATGCTTCACAAGTGGATCAAAAAGAACAAAGGGCAGATAAATGCAAGTTTTGTAAGAAATTTGCACATTGGCAAAAAAGTTTGCCTGAAACGTAAAGTTTGGTTCAAAAAGAAAGATATATATTACGTTACTGTATGTTTTGAATCAAACTTAACTAAAGTTCCTGTAAATTCTTGGTGGCTTGATACTAGTGCTACTACTCGTGTTTCCAACATAATACATGGATTCATTACAATATGAACTATAAAACCATGTAAGAACTTTCTTTTTATGGGGAATTGTATGAAGGCTCCGATCAAAGGCATGAGGACTTATTGTTTGACTCTTAGTTCTGGTTATCAACTAGATCTTTTAGAGAATCCTTATGCACCTTCAATTTTTAAGAACCTGCTTTTTGTTGCAAAACTTGATGTTATTAGGTATAAAGGAGATTTTGGACATGGATGTTTCAATTTGTTTAAGAATACGTTATGCATTGGTTATGCTGATCCTACTGATGGTTTATATAAATTGAAACTTGATGATAAAATTGTTGAATCCTTGTTGTCCATAATAATGTTGGAATTAAAAGTAATGCAATGAATGAAAATTTTGCTTACTTATGACATAAACGTTTGGGTCATATATTCAAAGAAAGGTTAAAAATATTAAAAAAGAATGAGATTCTTCTAAATCTAGATTTTACTGATCTAAGTGTGTGTGTGGATTGCATAAAGGGAAAGCAAACCAAACACAATAAGAAAGGAGCCACAAGAAGCGCTCAACTTCTTGAGATTATACACATTGACATTTGCAGACCTTTTGATGCTCCATTTTTTGAGGAAAAAAGTATTTCATCACATTTATTGATGATTTTTTACGGTATGGTTATGTCTATTTTTTAAAAGAAAAATCTCAAACGTATAGCCTTTGAGGGCTACATAACTGAAGTTGAAAGGCAATTAGATAAAACGATGAAAATCATAAGGTATGATAGAGGTGGTGAATATTATGGATTATATGATGAGTCAGGACAATGACTAGGTCCATTTGTAAAATTCCTTGAAAGACATGACATATGTGCATAGTATACTATGCTAGACACACCTCAACAAAACAATGTGGTAGAAAGGTGAAATAAGACATTGATGGATATGGTTAGGAGTATGATGAGTAACTATATATGTTGTTAAAACTACAATGTATTTATTGAACAGGGTCTTTAGTAAGGGAGCTCCAAAAACTCTTTTTAAGTTATAAACTGGAAGGAGACCTAGTATAAGACATTTGCATGTTTAGGGTTGCCTAGTAAAGGCATGAATTTATAATCCATATGAAAAGAAATTAGATTCTCAAATGATTAGTGCTAACTTTATTGGCTGCCCAGAGAAATCTAAAAGAAATTAGATTCTCAAATGATTAGTGCTAACTTTATTGGCTGCCCATAGAAATCTAAAGGATTTAGATTTTACTGTCCAAACCATAGTCCTAGAATTGTGGAGACTAGAAATGTTAGATTCATTGAGAATGTTGAAGTTAGTGGGAGTGAGGAACGACAAAATATGGATATTAAGAAAGTAAGGTTAGATGTTCCTTTAACCATAAAGGCTTTTTCATCCATAAACGTTCCAAATATTGTTCCAATATCTAATGAAACTAAAAAAAAAATAAAAAATAATGTTTGAATGAAGGAATGAACACTGCTTCAAATATTGCTCCAATAATTAATGAAAATTTAGATAATGTCGAACAAAATTTGAATGAAGAAATACACTTTCAAAGATCTAACTCACAATTAACTATTGTATGTGAATCACAAGAAATGCCTTTAAGGAGATCTCAAAGAGAAAGAAAGTCAGCCATTTTTGGATGATTATGTGGTTTATTTGCAAGAGCCATGTGTTGATATTGGAATAAATAAAGATCCAGTTTCATTTTCACAAGCCATAAAATATGCTGAGTCTGAAAAATGGATTGATGCCATGATGGAAGAATTGAAATCTATAGAAGACAACAACGTTTGGGATTTTATCAAATTGCTAGAAGGTTCTAAACAAGTTGGGTGTAAATAGATTTTTAAATCCAAATGCGACTCAAATGGCAATATTGTACGATATAAAGCTAGACTTGTTGCTTAGGGTTATACTCATAAAAGAGGCATCAATTATAGGAAAACTTTTTCACCTGTCTCAAAGAAAGACGCATTAAGATTTGTAATGACATTGATGGCTTAATAAGATTTAGAGTTGTATCAAATGGATGTGAAAATAGCCTTTCTTAATGAAGATCTGAAGAGAAAGTGTTTATAGACCAACTTGAAGATTTCTCAACAAAAGCTCAAATGGTGTGTAAACTTAAGAAGTCAATATATGGACTTAAACAAGCTTCTCAACAATGGTATCTTAAGTTCAATGACACCATAAGATCTTTTGGTTTTCAAGAAAATATTGTTGATCAATGCATATTCCAAAAGATTAGTGGGCATAAGTTTATTTCTTAGTTTTATATGTTGACGACATTTTACTTGCTACTAATGATTTAGGCATATTACATGAGATAAAATAATTTCTCTCTAAAAATTTTGAAATGAAAGATATGGGAAAGACGACCTATGTGATGAAAATTGAAATTTTATATGATAGATCATAAGGATTGTTAGAACAATCTCAAAAAACTTACAATCGAAAGAATTTTAGAGAGATTTAATATGAACAAGTGTTTAGCAGAAATTATTCCTATATAGAAAAGGGAAAAATTTAGTCTCATGCAATGTCTAAAGAATGATATGGAATGAAAGGAGATGGAGTCAATTCTTTATCCTTTAGTTGTGGGTAGTATGATGTATTTGCAAACCTGTACAAGACCGAACATCAATTTCGCAGTTGGAATGTTGGGCAAATATCAAAGTAATCTTGGTATTGACCATTGGAAAGATGCAAAGAAAGTATTGAGGTACCTACAAGGAATAAAAAAATATATGCTCATGTATACAAGGTCTTATCATTTAAAAGTGATTAGATACACAGATTCAAATTTTGTTGGATGTATTGATAGCAAAAAAACACACATTTGGTTATCTGTTTCTTTTAGCAAATGGAATAATATCATGGAAAAGTGTTACACATTCTATCATTACTTCATCCACCATAGAAGCAAAGTTTGTGGCATGTTTTGAAACCACAGTTCACATTTTATGTTGCTGAATTTTATTTTTTAGGACTTGGGGTTGTCGAGAACATTACCAATCCACTAAAAATTTTTTGTGATAATTTCGTTGTAGTATTTTTCTCCAAGAACGACAAATATTCGAAGGGTGGTAAACATGTGGAATTATCGTATTTTGTTGTTAAACAAAAAATGTCTATTGAACATATTACTACTAATCTCATGATTACAAATATGTCAACTAAAGGTTTACAACGAAAGACATTTAAGGAATATGTACATATAATGGGTCTTGATTGTAATCTCAAATGATAGTTATTTATGATGACATTAGCACTTTGAGCTTAATTATGTGTTTCTGAAAATAAATTAATGGTTTCTTGCTCTACAACGGTTACACATTCATGTTCAATGTTTTGGCAGGAAAGTTTTTAGGACATAATGATGTACCATGATGAAATTTATTTATATCATTATTTTTATGGACATAGTATGGTGGGTAACAAATTTTGCAGTACATGGAAGAAAGTATGTTGCATAAATAATATGCAACTACCATAACTCGCATTTATTATTCCATCATCTTAAGTCACTTAAGTTGAACCTTAAAAATTAATTTTATGTGCACTTAAAGTTATGCTATTTAATATTATGATTAGGCCAAGTGGGAGAATGTTAAAATGTGACCTAATATTGGGCTAATTAATTGCTAACCCATTAGCCCAATTAATAATTAAATAGCTAATTAATCTCGATTGTTCACCTGGTTATGTGATTAGCGTACCAGATTAAGTTTTAAAAGATATAAATAGGTCATCTTCCTATCCATTAGGATTTACACACAGACAGAAAATAGAAATCACGTTAACCATCATAAAGTTATCATAAACAAAAAGGTCAATGGAGAGAAATCAATTTGTTCTTCAGGTTTGTAACACGTCAATCCCAACAAACTTATCGGGTATGTGTTTTATTATATCAATATGTGACATTTATATGTTGTAGATCTTGTGGATTATGAATCTAGGGTTAATCAAGTTTTGTCCATTAAGATTTTACAAGGTGTTGATTGGTCTTTGAAAAATTATTAAATCTAGTGATTTGAAACTATCATTGATAATAATTCATTTAGGATATAATTTTAGGTTAGGAATTAGAATTTTTTTTTATTATTTTATGAGTATTTTTATTTTGAAATAAGTCATTTATGCTTTTTATTTCATTCACAGGAAATTCTCAAATAAAGAACTTAGTTACAGTTTTCAACAGTGTTACATGGGCCATTACGTGGCTCATGCATTAGACCATACAAAAACATTGAGTTGACCAGTCAGTAGCATAGGATCGCAGCAACAGTTAAGTGCATGGGAAGTTGCATGACCCATGCATTGGGTCATGCAGAACGCTCACAACAGATTGACAAACGAAATTGACACTTCTTTTTCAGCCATCGAGAAAATATGATTTGGAGCAGATTATTTTAAAAAGAAAAAGAGCAATTTGGAAGGAGGATTCATATCTAGATCTTCTCGAATTTGTGAGAGAAATTTTGAGAGACTTAGAGAGTTCTTCTTGAGGATTCATTGTTAGGGTTAAATTATTCTTTTTAGGGATTTCTTCTAATTCAATGGATTTCTTCAATTTTATTTTTTCTTCTCTTCTTAGAATGAACTAACTTTTCTATTCTAAGGAATAGAGCAAAAGCTCCACTTGTTGCATAATTATATAAAGAGATGTTTATTTTAATGATGTTGGATTTCCTTGATTTAATATGTTTGAGCTTCATTTACTTAAATGTATGATGACCACATATATTAAGGATTGAGATTCTAAATCATGGAGCGATAGTGGAAGTCTAGGATTAGTCATAACAATTGAACTAGAGAATTGATACCATTAGACAAGATCTTTCCAGCAATAGCGTTTGAATTTTCAATATGGAAATCTATTAAGAAAGAGGAAGGAGAAAGATAGTTGAATTGAAATGGGTTTTTGATAGCTTTTCTTCAAATTTAAAAAGCAATTTGAGAACAAATAAGAGATGAATGCTACAGTGACATATTTAATAATGTTGTTAAATAACGTTATATAATTCAATGGTGAATAATAACTTTTATTTAATCCAACAATATCTAGTTTTTTCTAATCTAATGTAGAATAATAATTTTTATCTAATTGAACAGCGAATTATTAATTATGACATTACAACGTAATAACGTAAACAACACTATAAAGCGATGCCCACTACACTCCTAAGTTATTGTAGTTTCAATGACTAATAAATAACAACCATTAAATAAAAAAAAGTTTTTATTTAGATGCCATTTCAATTTTAAATGACTCACTATATTTCTCTTATGACACACAACTTTGAGGTACTCTAGAATTCCCCTTAACATATAACAATTAGGTCTTGAAAAGTTCCAAACAATGTTCTTGGTCCAAATTCCTGCTCCAAAACTTTTTGTAATATTCAGCATATGTGAAATCCCTATATATGGGTCCCCCTAATCCATCTTCTGTAAGAGGCTTAGCAGGGCTGATTAATGCATCATCATGTGGGCAAAGGAAAGAAGCAATAGAAATCCTAGCTTTATCAGCATTAACAGTAGCTCGATGCCATACACTTCTGTACCTTCCATTACTTATCGCCTGCAACCATTCATTATCTCAAATAATCCCTTTTTGATTAACAAAGAAAAGCAAAAGGCCACATCTCAACTAATTGGGAAAGTTCAAATATTAAGATGGGACAATGGACGTTTACCTGTAATTGATCGCCAATGTTAATGACAAAAGCATTTGGGTGAGGATTGACTGCAACCCACTTGCCTTCTTTAAGGACCTGAAGGCCTGCCACTTGCTGGTCTTGAAGTAAAATCGTAAGGGCATTGGGGTCTGTATGTCCTGGTAATCCAAAAGTTAGCTCTGGCTCTGGACAAGGAGGGTAAAAGTTTACAGCCATATGTTGTCCTTGTTCACCCATTACGTTCTTTACGTGATCCTTATCAAGGTCTAAGCTCTCTGAAATGAGTTCTTGCAAGCGAAACCCAAGTTCTCGAACTTGTACACAGTAATTACTCACACTTTCCCTGTAGATGTAATTTTAAATTTGACATTAGATCATATACATTAGATTTATAGATCTTGGTTGAAAAAGGAGTAAGATTTTGTTTAAAAGGTTGTGTAGTAATTTTTTTTTTAATGGTATCGTGTGATTAGATATTCTCGTATGAGTCACATTAAATTAATTACAAGGTTAATTTATTTGTTAATAAGCAGAGAAAAATTTTAACAAATCCTATAAAGAAACCCATCACACTTGATGAGATTTGAATATGAAATTTCAAGTCTTGAGACATCACCCATTAGCCATCCGACTATAATCACTTGCAAAGGTTGTATTGTTACAACTATGTCACAAGATTTTCCTAATTTGCTATCACATTGCTCTAATAAAATTGGACCAAAAATGTGTTCTTCTAACAAAAACTAGATAGATTGTTTTTCTTTATTTTGTTTTTTCTTTCATTTTAATTGTGTGTAATTACATCAATTTAATTTATATGTTTAATTAATATTTAATTTATTTTTTTCTCATTAATTATACAAATTTGATTGTGAAAATATATAACTGTGGTTATTTTTTCAATCAATTGAAAATTAAGTTTAATAGGAATATTTTATGGAAGTACTTGCAAATAATTTTATGATCGAAAAGAAAATCACCTAGAATTAAGAAATCAAAAAGCATTTATCAGTAATTAGATAAATAATTCAAATAAACTCGTACAACAGTCCACTTACAAAATTTTTCTACATATTCGTAGTTAAAAATTAATTAGAAAATCTAAAATATGATATGAAACTAAGCCCCAAAGTTTGACTAAGCTGTTTTCATAATCAATTCAACCTCTTTATATATATATTTATATATATAAAGAGGTTGAATTAAATGAAGAAGACTATTTATCCAAAAAAATATATATATAATAAATCAAGAAGACTGTGATCGAAAAATCTTCGTTTGGGAGATGCCTTTGATTTTAATACTGTTGAAGGCTCATTCTCCATAACTCTGTCCCACCATTTTAAAAATATCTTTAATCAGTTTCCGAATTTATTTTGTTTTGGCATTTTAAACATGATTAATTTACTAGACACTTTATAAACCGACCAATCGAAGAAATTATAATTGACTGTGATTGTTTATGGAATAGTGTATTTGATATATTTACATCAATTTCAAACAAGCAAGTAGCTTTAATCCTTCAGATGAAAGCAATACGCACTCACTGGTGGATTTGAAGAAATTCATCCCCACCACCCCAATACTGAAAAGAAAAATTGTTTTCAAAAATAAAAATAAAAATAAATTGCGTTTTCTATGTGAGATGTACATCTAAATAATGTGACATATAGACTTTTAGTGGTACAAATTGTTGGGGATGTCTCAAATTTTTAATTAACTATAATTTATATATTTAGTTAAGTTTCATTTGACAGATTTTTTATTAAGATTTTTTTACTTAATGAATAAATTCGATTGTCGATAAATAAAAATGAATAATAAAAATTAATCAATTTTGCCTAAGAGATACTGTTAACATAAAAGAAAAGATTTAGAATCGCTTTGTTATAGTCTAATAGTTTTGATCCAAACCATTGAGAAAGAGGAATAAAGAGAAAAGTATGGATATTGACAAAATGAAGTAATAATATTAAAAAATAATGTAATTGTAATATGTATATTATAATGAATTGAATTGGCTAGAACTTAAAGAGTGAATCATATAAATATTCTGTATTTGTAGTTTGCGATAACTCATATCCAATAATTGACAATTCATATAGAAAGATCATCAATGAAGACAGATGATTGGTAGTCATCAATTTTTCTTTCCACATGAAAAGATGTCTTATAGTTATCAGGTTGACTCAACTTCTCTCAAAGAGTCAAATTACATAGACGTGATTGAGAGAGTTTTGTCCTTATAGAAGATTTTTTCTAATAAAATTAAATTATAGATAAAATTATTGATTATTTTTTAGAAATTTTACATAAAAATATTACATCATAAATATATATTCGACCTTTTTAAGATCTGATTGGCAAGTTTTCTAACAAATTGATTCATAAATTTTAAAAATTCATTGATGAATTTGAAATTAACTTATTAAATTATTGAATTCAATTGAAATTTATTTTTAAAATAAATTTAATAAATGAATAAGTAAGTTTTAGATACTAAATCTCGAGTTATTGACCACATAACTAATTTAATATCTCTCTCTATATATATACATATATTCTTTTCTTTTTACTTAAAACATCATCTCTAATTAATTTTCAATTATAATTATTTTAATTTTTCTAATTCTTAAAATTTTTTTTATCAAGATTAAAAATAAATCATAATTATTTATCTTTTAAAAATAAATTTATTTTTTTATCAAGATTAAAAATATAAATTCATAATTATTTTCTTTAATTATTATATTTTCTCTTTATTTTAAAAGAAAAATAAAATTTTTTAATCTCAAATAATAAAAAATTATAATTATTTCTTATTTTGTATTTTTTTTTTTGGCTCTTATTTCATCTTATTGCAAACAAGGAATTAGAGTTTAGATAAGAGCAACACATTAACGTGTGAATCAACCTTCTATAGGAGACTGATTTGGCAGGTTTCCCGACATGCCACTTGCTTACATCAACGCGACGTCCCTATCTGACGTCACACCCTTCACAATTTCATCATACTAGCCCAATGTTTGGTAAAGAGAAATATATGAAGAAAAAAAAAAGGGGGACTAAATTTTTTTTTTTCTATTTGGAAAAGAGAAAAAAATATGAGAGAAAAAAAAAGTAAATGATATTTTACTTTTATTATTTTTTAAATAGAAAAAATATGTGAGACTTAAAATAATTTTTATAAATTGATAATTTTATGTATGAGCAAAATATCATTCTTTCATACATCAGAAATAAAAATATCTCTATAGAACAATACAAAATGCATCTCTTGTATAATTATTTTTTTATTCTCTCTAATGTATTTTAATAAATAGATATTATTTATTTTTTAAATAAAAAATAAATTAGAAAATATATAAGATAATAATTTTTTTCTCCTTTTTTATGCAAATATGAAGAAAAAAATTTTATTTTCTTTTTCCTTTTTTATTCAAATATGAAAAAAATAAATAAAGAAAGAAAAATAAATTTTATTTTTTCTCTTTTTTTTCTTCCTACATAAATGATTTGACTATGGCTTTCTTTGATAGTTAATTTAAATGCGATTTTGAAATTTGCTTTTTTAATTATAATTTTTATCATTCATGCCAAATCACAATTTTTTTAAAAGATCAAATATAATGTGATTTAAACTTATATTTTTAAAATTAGATCAAATATGAAACTAATCTGTTAATCAATTTTTAATTCAATCAATTTAATATTTTTTAAAAAAATTATAATTTTAAAATATAACAATCAAAGTGATATTTATCAATGAATATGATTTAATATGACTTACTGATTTTCCCAATATTTTAAAATTTTACTTTTTTTTTTTTGGCCTTTTCAATTTCAAAACTCAAATTCAACTAATTTACTATTCATTGTAAATTTTATTTATTCTATTGAATTTTAAAAGTGAGTCGATAATTTACATTGTGTAATTTGTGAGTATCTGGACCGAATTAATTTTGAAACAATACATAAAATGATTGGCTGGTGCCTTCCTCGTCTTAAAATTTGTACTATACAATAAGTATGAAGTCATCTATTTCCTCAACGATGACATCATTGACATATAATTTTTATTTCTATCCTCCAAAGAATATGTATATATATAATTTTTATTTCAAAAATAATTTTTAAAATCCTCATTATTATATTATCAAAAAATTTCATAGTTCGACCACATGCACTACAGTACGACGATATCGATACATCCTATGAGTGCCAATAATTGCAATTAACATTGATTTCCTGTATCATAAATTACTAAAATTTTTCCAGTTTTATTATTAACATATTAGTCAAAATTTCATATTTAAAAATGCATGAAAAGTCTATTAATAATGATCTTTGCTGCTCTCACCGTAGCCACCAAGTAATTGAAAAAATTAGTTCTATTTCCACCCAATCAATTTTCTAATCTCATCTCTTTCTCTTCAAAAATCAACCATCAAAAAGCACATGCAAAGAAAAAGCCTTAACTGCGATTATATTTCAAATTTCAAAAGCACAACTCTAAATTACGTGACTATAAAAAAAATATAAAAAAAAATACCAAAATAAAAAGACTTATTTTAGTGATTTTGAAAAACGAGAGATTAAATTGGAAATATAACTTAAAGATTTATTTGACACTATTGTTTGAATATTAAGTTGAAAATATTGATTCAATATCATTAAAATTACTATACAATGAATACATTTTAATCATGAAAACTTCAAACTATATAATAATAATCAATATTCAAATTTTTTTTTAAAATGCATTATTATAATAAGTGTAGTATTTTGAATTATATATTAAATTAATCAAAAAATTATTATAAACTTATTATTATGTCCATAATTATCATATTGAAACATTAATTAAAGGCCATGAAAATAGATTTGTTATTCTAATAATTAGTAAATCAAAAGTACTTTTTTATCGAATTGTATTTTTAAATGCTCAATCATAAAATATTATGCTGAAGTTTTATTTTACCATTAAATACGTAAAATTATTTAGCACAAGCAGAATAGTGCACTATAAAAATCTTATCATGATCATCGAGCATATAGATCAACTAATAAGAAGTTATTTTAGTTTAATAAAAAATTTCAAGTTCAAATATAAGTATATAGTTGCATTAAAACTCAATAAAAAAAAGTTTTATCATTAATAATTCTACTCAATTCGAATATAAATTAATACTTGAGAATCTATTCTATTCAAATCTAATTAATCGCACATCCAATGGGTGCGAGGATAGTCAATACTTCGATTAAAAAACGTGTCATATTACGTCTATCTGGGACCCATACGAGCACTAAGGACCAACCAGAAATTACCAGTTTAACATGTTTACTTTAGTAATTAAAACAAACATACCAACAAGAAATTACCCGTTTAACATGTTTACTTTATTAATTAAAAAAACATTTTTAAAAAAATTGATAATTTAAATTAAATTAAATTATTTCAAACTAAATACATTCAAGCACCATTTGGCAGATTAAGGATCATCAAATTGATCAAAAGAATTTCGGAAAAAATGAGACAGAAGTAACTACACGAGGTGGTGCCTAAAGCATACCTTAGAGACGAGAATGAGACAAAGACTTACTTGAATGAAGGAGGATTGGAAGGCCATTCATGCACATACTTGTCAAGAGGATAGCAATGGAGTCTGAGATAGTCTCTCCAATTGTGAACCTTCTCCTTCTTCACATTAAAACTGGTAGAAAGTCTCATTGTCTTTGATGGGTCATCTGAGTATAGCTTCAGTTTCTCCTCCAAAGACATATTAAAGAAGTCTCTGGCAACTATTGACATTTTGTCCACTGCTTCCAGGGACACTCCGTGATTGATCACCTGCACAACCCAAAATTCCATTAGTTCACAATATAAAATTCAAAACGCTGATTGAGCTAGTAACTGTGCAGTCCAATATTTATAGTCGCATAAAATCAAGATTCAAATTTAGGGTGAAAAAAAAAAAAAAAAACAGGGAAGTTTTGAAAATGGATTACCTGGAAAAATCCATAGTCCCTGCACGCATCACCGACTTGTTTAACGATTGAGGCTCGATCCTCACAGCCCAAGTCGATAACGGGAACTTCCTCGCAAGCCAAAACTTCTGAAAGCCGAGGACGTTCCGATTCGGGCCTGATGTAACTTTCTGGAAGGCTTGAGAACCGGATTCCAGAGGAAAGCAACTTCGTATCCATGTTATTAATAAATATATATAATATATATATGTACGAATAATAGATTTGACACGTCGTTGTTTGAATCGAGCTACAAAGGAGTGGAGCTTACCACGAAGTTCACAAGAGATGAAGAACTTCGACCTTATCGCATGTATTTATATTTGCCCATTGCTGGATCTGCTTTAGTTGAAAATCAAATTATTGATTTAGTTGCTTTGCACTAATTTTTCAAATAGTTTTTTATTTTTATTATTATAAATATATTTTTTTAAGTTATTTTAATAATATTTTTAAATTTTATTTATTATTAATTTAAATTAATTAAATTAATTAAATCAATCGAATTAATCAATTTGAAATTTAAGCAATTAATCAGCTTATTCACTGATTTGATCTTAAAGATACTGATCATTATAGCTCTCAATACCTATTTCTTTTAAGTATTAAAATAAAAAATTTATAATCCAAGTTTAATTAGTGTACCTTAAAAAAAAAATCTATTTTTTTCTTTTAACTACTTGAAGTCGATTTTAGCCGTCAGTAGAAAAATAAAATTTTTATCAACACATTAAATTGATATATAGATATGTCTTTATAATTATTTGGTAAAAATATTAACTCGAATTAATGCATAAATTAACTGAAAGATTATTTTAATCATAAAAAATTTTAAAATATCAGTTAAGTAAGATAATTTAAATTACACAAATATAGACACAGATTTTTTTTTTTTAAAAAAAAAAAGAACTTAATGTACCACTAGCATTGTTTTCGAAATCAGGCTTCAACTAGTAAGTAAAGAATTTGTACTTTTATCAAAGATAGATACACTCCACCAAAATTCATATTAATTAAATATTTCATGGAAAAATGGTACTTAAAAATTAGTTTTGTAAATTGATTAATATTTAATCTTTTATTTTTTTAAAAAAAAAGATGACTTTAAAATTTTCAAATAATTCATAAATATAAAAATAAAAAATAATAATCTTAACTTGAATTGTAAGTTGTAGCTATTATTTGATTCTCTCGATATTTCTACAAGATTGATCTATATAATGGTAAAGACAAATTCATTACTATATGTTATACTTTATATTTCATTTTTAATTAAAAAATTAGGCCACCAAATAAAATCTTACGAATACACACAAGCAAAATCAATTCATCAAAAAAAAAGGATAAATAATAATCATAAATAAAATTCATGAAAACCGAAATATATAAAATCTCAAAATCATATATATCTTAAAAAAAGATTTATTCAAAAGAAAAATAAATTTAAATATTATTCAATAATAAGAAATAAAGAAAAAAAACCATTTCCAACATAAAAGGATTGTTGATGACTCATAAAAAAAAATAGCTAATGATAACCCATAATGAAAAAATAAAAATAAATAAATTTCTAGAAAGAAAAATAAGTTATTCTCTTTAAATTCTATTTTATAAATTATTATCTTAGAAAAATTAATTATAACTATGTCTTTTTCTTTCGGAGATATTACAATTATATCACAAAAAAACAAGTTTTAACGACCATAATAAGTGATTTCTAAGTGGTTGCTAAATTGATTACAGACCACTTCTTCTGATTGCTAAAACAATGATCACATTGGAGTTAACAACCACATTTTATACGTGGTTTCTAAAGCAAATACCACATTAGCGATTACATTATGTGGTCGCGATTTAGAGACCATATTATGTGGTCGCTAAATGCCGACCATAAAAGATCACGAAAACTATTTAAAGATCAAATAGAGACCACATAATGTGATCGTTGTTTAGAAACCACATTATTATAGTCCTTAAATAGTTTTTTTATTTTGCATATTTTTTTTCTTATCTTTTTAAAATTATTTATATAATATTTTTAAAATATTAATATTTTATTTACATTTAGTGGAATTATTTATACAATTAATTTTTTATTTTAAAATTAAATACTAAAATTAAATATAAAAAACAAGATTAATAAATAATCAAAATTATTCAATTAGAAAGAAATAATAATATACAATTACATTCAAGTCAAATATACACTACATCTAAATTAAATATACATCACATTCTAAAAGAATATATTTCAATCAATTCATTGTATTCTTCGTCATACACCACTGGAGCCATAAACTCTAAGGATCTTAAGTAAAAGAAGAAAAATACAAGTAAAAAATTAATGTATTTCCGCTAAAAGTAGCACTTTCTGATTGAATATAGCATTTTTTTTCATAGAGAAAATTACTCTAAAAAACTTCAAAAATGAAAAGACTATGCTAAGATGGGAAATTTCAGAAGTAATAGAGTCCAAAATAATTTATTGGACTAGAGAAAGATTTTCGTTTAATTTTTAAAATGACTAAACAAATTAGTATATGAGAATAACATCCAAACCATATAAGAATAATAAATTGGCTCATATATCTATATTACTCTAAATAAAATGAAGTTATTATCTCTGTAATTAGCTTTACATTCAGAATGAGTGATAGTGGATAACCAAATCTAATTAAAATGATACTTGTATAGGGAAATTATCCTAAATTTATATTGTTGTTCTCCTATCTTCTACTACTGATGCATTCATCCAAGGCAAGTCCAATAAGGATCCATTACAACTTAAAGACCTAATTTGTAACATCTCTATCCACATTCATTGGCATTATCACATGAACATATTCATTGCATAAATGATATGAAATCCCACATGAACATATGTATTGGATAAATGATCATTTAGTCATGCGATTTATAGAAGCATGACAATGACACTTGCACCGTTATATTTGGGACACTTGAACATATATGTAGTGTTTGTATAGCTGCATGAAAAATTGTCTTATGTTATGTGCATGTTATAACATCATAAATAATGGTGTCATAGAGCTTATTTAAGAGTATAAGGAGCATTTAAGGATTGAGAGATGGATAAAGGTGCTTAAGGAGTGAAGAAGA
>CATIWR010179277.1:0-34304 GCA_949677035.1 Omphalea diandra | reverse complement strand
TGGACATGCTATATCTTAATGAAAGAGTATGAGAAAGTTGCTACGATGCGGTTGCAATTCCTTAGCTCAGAAAAACGTCGTCCTGATCAATTTACAGTAAGAAAATTGTCTTATCCAATTAGTTAAATTTAAAATTTAGTTCCCAGTATTGATTTTGTTTTACTGTTTTGATTTTTCTTCTCTTTTTTTTTTTAAAAAAATTAGAAAGACAAGTGTTTCAAAGTATTTGCCAAGGAAGATATATATGTATTTTTTTCCTGTGAAAATTTAAGTTTACCAGTTATAACTTATAACAACTATAAGTTTAGGCACGGTCCTTTGTTTAAAAAAATGATGTGCTTTTACATAACAAACTTGTATCATGACTTTACTTCTCACAGGTCCTCCTGAGGAATGTACCACCAGATCCTGATGAATCTGTCAGTGAGCTTGTGGAGCACTTTTTTCTGGTCAATCATCCAGATACCTATCTCACACATCAGGTAGATTCCAGCTTAAGGTGGAGAGCTGAAGAAGTTATTTGATTAATACATTATGAGGAATCAAACATTTTATATTAAAAATTAACAACTATGATGGACGGTAAACATCAGATGATCGATATCTTTTATCTGGTTAAACTATTTTGAAATTTTAAAAATTTTATGCAGTTGGTCTACAATGCAAACAAACTGGCCACATTGGTCAACAAGAAGAAAAATATGCAGAACTGGCTTGACTACTACCAGCTTAAATATTCCAGGAACCAATTACAGAGGCCTTCCATGATGGTACTCTTGCATGCACATGATATGCCTTTAGAAACTATTGCATCATGTCCAACTCAACTGCACTCCCCCTGCCTCCAAACCTTTCTTTTTGTCCCATTGGAAACCTAATTTTTATATGAACTTAATTTTCCTATGCTTTCATTCTCAGACTGGTTTTCTTGGGCTTTGGGGTCAAAAGATAGACGCCATTGATCATTACACATCAAAAATTGAGAAAGTATCACTGGAAGTAAGTTCCTACATTAAATTTCTTGCAAACTGTGTTTCCTTTGTAAGCATAATCTGTGATAATAACCATGCAGCACATAAAATAGTGTGCTTAAAATTTCTTAAAAGAAAAATTCACACACACACACGACTTTTGTTGTAACCATACTTTCTGTGACCATAGTGAGACATGAAGCATCTTTTGATGTCCTTGATTGAGTGGGAAGCTATTTACTTTGATCTGTCAGTGGGACGCTATCCGTCATCTTTAGATATGATCATTGATTCAATGAAGGAAGTAAAGGAACAAAATTGCTTTTAAGATCTATATTTAATACCACATAACATTGATAAGGAGGTGCTCTGCAATCAGGATTTGGTTGCCCCTCAATATTTATGTTTACACTTGTATTTTTTTATTAAAATTGAAATGTTGCATTTTCCATCCTGTTGGCACTTGGCAGGCAGCATTTCGTTTACACCCATCAATATGCTTCGTGATTGCTTATTGGCGTACTTGTGCCAAGTGGATATGGAGGAGAAAGTCACTGTATTTCTCTTGGCTTATTCTTATCATATAGGATAAGTTGAGAGGCAAAGGGAGTCAAAGATATATAAAAAAAATATAGCTATTTTTAGGAGGCAAAAATCACAAAAAGAATAAGAAGAAGAATGAAAGAAAGTAAATCTAATTTTTTCACAATTGACTTTTGCTCCTCTCAATTAAAGAGAAAATCACAATGTTCCAAGTATGCAATCTGATTATTAGTTCCACTGAGTAGAAAGACAAATTTGTTGAAAGCACCTCTAGCATTGGGAAAAAAAATTAAGCAAAAAGTTGAAACAAACATCACCCAATTTGGATATACACAGGGAAGTTATTGGTTTTTCACTTTTCATTCTTAGAATTGTGATAAGATATACATTTTGATTTTTCATGCTTATGATGAACTACTGGTCTAATAAAATTTACTTTGGGTTTTCTTCAATATGTTTAGGGATGTCGCATTTAATTATATTTGGTTATTTATATTTATTGTTTTTATTACCACTGAAGCTCTAATTTGAGGTCATGCATGGTCTTCTTATAATTCAGATAGTGGAAGAGAGGAAAAGGGTTGAAAAGGATCCAAAGTCTATCATGCCTGCAGCATTTGTTTCTTTCAGAAGTCGATGGGGTGCAGCTGTTTGTGCACAAACTCAACAGTCGAGGAATCCAACATTGTGGCTAACAGATTGGGCTCCAGAGCCATGTGATGTATATTGGCAGAACCTAGCTATACCATATGTTTCACTAACTATTAGGAGGTTGATAATGGGTGTTGCTTTCATTTTCCTGACCTTTTTTTTCATGATCCCAATTGGATTTGTGCAAGTTCTAGCAAGCATTGAGGGAATTGAGAAAAGAGCTCCCTTTCTTAGGCCCATTATTGAAAAGTTAGTGATCTCCACAATCCCCCTCAGTTGACAGTTAGATTTCGATATTATGACTACTAATTGTTCCTTGATTAATAATGCAGTGGATTTATTAAATCAGTTATCCAAGGTTTTCTTCCTGGCATTGCATTGAAGCTGTTCCTGATCTTCCTCCCAACTATATTGATGATCATGTCTAAATTTGAAGGCTTCACATCTTTGTCATCTCTGGAAAGGAGATCAGCAACACGCTACTATTTTTTCAACATTGTGAATGTATTCCTTGGGAGCATAATTGCTGGAACTGCATTTGAACAACTAAATTCTTTTTTAAAGCAGTCTGCTAACGAGTATGTTACTCTTAAAAGTTAGTCACCATATTGTCTTTGATGTTTCTTCTGTATAGTAAATGATTACTGTGGGCTTCTTATGCTATCTTGTCTATAGAGCTGATGGGGGCATTGTTAAGCAATAATGCTATGAATTCTAACTGGGAATAGCCTTTCATCATGTGTGCGATGAGAATTTCATGAAGAAAAATGTGGGGAAGAGGGACAGAGTGGGAATATTTTATTTATGACTTCAGGCTCTAGTGTTCTCTTAAGTTACCCCCTGAAAATTTTAACCTCTAACTGTAGATCTGGCCTTCTGTGTGTTTGTGTGTTGTATGATGTGTTCATGCATATTCTTCTTTTGATTTCAATAATTTAGTTTGTCTCACCTTAAGTTATTTATCCACCATATATGCAGAGAATTTGTTTAGCTTACTACCTGTGAATTTCTAATTTCATTGTGATTTTGTTAAGTTTATTGAGTTCAGGGTTTGATCTCTTTCATGTAATCAAATTAAGTCTATTTTGCATGTGTTCATTCATCTTGTCATTTGCAATTTTAGTGATGGCTCTTATTTATCATTTCTACATTTATACATGTTACAGGATGATGAATTTCAAATTTCATTCTGATTTTATTAGATTTTAGTCAGTTCAGGGTTTGATCTTTTTCATGTAATCAAGCTAAGTCTATTTTGCATGTTCATTCATCTTGTCATTTGCAAGTTCAGTTATGACTCTTATTTATTGTTTCTACATTTGTACATGATACAGCATTCCTAAAACAATCGGTGTGGCTATTCCAATGAAAGCAACTTTCTTCATAACCTACATAATGGTTGATGGATGGGCTGGAATAGCTGGAGAAATTTTGATGCTGAAACCATTAATAATCTTCCACCTCAAGAATTTCTTCCTGGTGAAGACTGAAAAGGATAGGGAAGAGGCCATGGATCCTGGAAGTCTTGGTTTCAACACTGGAGAACCCCAAATACAACTTTATTTTCTGTTAGGTCTTGTGTATGCAACAGTGACGCCAGTTCTCCTCCCATTCATAATAGTTTTCTTTGCCTTCGCTTATATGGTTTTCCGTCATCAGGTAAACACATGATCTTTTAGTGACCTAATGTTCAATCTACAGGATTTTTTTGATTGGTTTATGATAAATACTCAACGGCATCCATCTTAATATATTACAACAGCATAATTTAAGTTTTTCACAGAACTTTTTGGTCAAGATTCATGAAATTTGGAAGGGTTCCTGCCACCTGATTTTCTGTTAATCATTCAAAAATCTGAAATATGAATTCAATAATTTTAAGAAGAATTGCAATAATGTGGATTTGGGTTTTTAGCCTAAAAAAAGCATTGTCTTCACGTGCTTCTAGTTATCACTTGGAAAGGACAAAATTAAATGGGAGTGAAGCCTTAAATATATATGGTAGGCTGGTAAGGAAAGAAGTGACTGCAAAAAATTCCTCATATTAACTGACAGAATTTGATCGCTCATGGTGGCTTTTCCCTGATCAAATTGGTAATGCCTCTTGTTATAGAACATAGTCTTTGCACTAGAGAATGTTAGTGGGAACTAGTAAAACAAATATGGAGCATCTAAAACTACTCAAATCACTCTGGTATGTATCAGTTATGGGATTCTCTTTATTGTTGATGGTTGTGCAGATTATAAATCACTGCATAGTAATTGGAGTTTAAATTAAGTTACAGCTTAAGTCTCTTTCTTTCTATATATTAAACTTTTCTGTAAAAATTGCAGATCATAAACGTTTACAACCAGGAGTATGAAAGTGGGGCAGCATTCTGGCCTGATGTTCATGGACGTATAATTATTGCACTGATAATCTCACAGGTGCTTCTGATTGGACTGTTGAGCACAAAGCATTTTGCACAGTCAACACCAGTTCTCGTTGCCCTTCCTGTACTCACTATATGGTTCCATAGGTTCTGCAAAGCTCGCTATGAACCTGCATTTGTTAAATATCCATTGCAGGTATGTTAGTGTCTACATAAATTGATCCTTTCTTATTAACTGGTTTTCCTTAATAATGTTGATAATGCATGTTATGAATGATGACGAATTGGATTTAATATGTGTGAATACTGAGTTTCCAAATGTTAGTACATTTGATACTGAAAAATGTTGACTATATGCACGCATGTTCCTGCCCCACTAAGAAGCTGTGAATCTCAGTTGTGCTAAGCTTTTAAAGGGAAATGTTTCATGCCACGTGTGGACTCTGGCGAAATATGCCTATGAGGCAGAGAACTAATCTGGCAGATGAGATTTGTATTGACATTTTACTTGATATGATAGTTCTCATGATTTTTTTTTTTTCAGGAAGCAATGATGAAAGATACCCTAGAACGCGCTAGGGAACCAAACCTAAATTTGAAAGCATACCTTCAAGTTGCATATGTGCATCCAGTTTTCAAAAGTAGTGATGATGATGATGAAGATGAGGATATAAGTGAAAAGTTAGAAAAGGAGAGTGTGCTAGTTCCTACAAAACGACAATCACGAAGAAACACTCCTGTGCCAAGCAGAATTAGTGGTGCATCCTCACCCTCTCTGAATGAGGTTGTTAGAGAGCATCCAGAGCCCTGATTCTCAGATGTGGGACTTAAATCTCACAGTATATTTGTCATATTGAAAAACTAAGGCAGATTAGCGACAATGTAAAGTAATTGAATGGCTCAAGCGTAGTGTGGTTGGTTGTATAGGGGACAAAGAAAAGAGGGCAGTTACAGGCATTCAAATATTCCAACAAGAAATGGAAGGTCTGGATTTTGTGGTGGCAACTGGTTGGGCAGTGCTTCAAGGATGTGTATTTCTGTGCGCATTTCTTAGATTGGTTTGTATATTTATTTCTGCCAACGAGGAAAATTTTCTTTTTTCCTTTGTCAAGTCTTTCTGTTCTACGTACCATTTATGGTTTGCTGCTTGTATGTCCCTGAAACAGAATCCAAAAACCGAATAGAATCCTTTTGGTTACTTCCACTGAAAGAGACATTATGATAAGTAATCTTTTTATTTCATTGGTCAATAATTAAAATAAAGTTATTTCTCATTAATTTGTACAAAGATGCAATCTTTGATAGAACATGAAATATAAAATCTTAATAGAATAGGAAAGATTAAAATGAGAAATTCTTAATAAAATTGGAAAATAAGAAATCTTTAAACATATGAAACTGTACTACTAGGAAATTTATAGTCATTATTTCTTTATGTAATCAAACTGAGGATTATAATTATTACACCAAAAAATATGAGAGTATAAGCAAAAGTTAAAAAAAAAAATCTAAAATAATAGTCAAATTAAAATTTAAAAATGTAGGAATGCAATTAGAAACATGTAACTCCTAAATTAAATGTCAAAAACATTTAATTCTAAAACTTTAAGGACATATAACACCTGAAAAAATAATAACATAATTAAATGAGAAAACAAAAAAAAAGTCTTAAATAAAGAATCTTAAATTTATACTATTTTAAAAAGTTTTCTTTTTAAATGCTATGTTCTTTTTTCAAACATAAAATTGTCTAATTTCATAATTATATATTCAAAATTATAATATTCTTTATAAACATAAAAAAAAATGCAGATATATAATAAGAAGTTACATATAATAAAACAATATAATAATTTTATCTATATTTACATTAATAATACATATATAAAAATAGGATGGAATTGGAGAAATTTTTTTTAACTAATTTACTAAAAAATAAATGATTATATCTAATAATTATTAATTGAACTTTAATTTCATCTATTAAAAAGTGAAATAAAATTAATTTTTTTCATTATTTGAATTATTAAAAATAATTTAATTATTTAAATTTAGTTATTTAATTAGAAATTTAGAAATAAATTTGAATAAATTATTTATTTTTTTAAATGTAATAATATCAAAGTGCATCACGGTGTCATAAAGATTTTTTAAATTATTTATTTTTAAATTTTTTAAAATATCTTTATTAAGTTGAGTTTTCTAATTTTCTTTGTAGAAATATTTTTTTAATATGATAATTTTTATGATTTAATATAAAATAATAAAATGCGACTATATTATATATAATTATTTGATAAATAATAAATAATAATTTAAAATTGATTTCGACACTGAAATTAATAATATATATTGATTTAAGTTATTAATAAATGAAATATTTAATTGAATAAAATAATATTTATTTTTAAAATAAATAATATATGAAAATTAATCTTTAATTACTTATTTTATAATTTCTTTTAACAATATTTTATTTTCATTAGATAATTTTATATAAAAATTTTAATCACTTATATATTAAATAATTAGTTTGATAAATATTAAATTTTAATTTGAAATAAATATTTAATTGATAAATAATAATAATTTACTATTTAAAATTAAATTTAAAGTAAACATTAATTATATATATTAATTGATTTCTTACCGAAATTTGCGAACAACTTTAGTAGGTCATCACATGTCCATGAGTCTATACTTTAGGAAAAATTTCGTTGTGTGCCAATTCACAAGAAGAGCATTTGATAAGACGAAAAAAGAAAAGGAAGAAAATCTTGAGGAATAGGGCTGAAATAATTATACAGTTGATTATTAATATAACCTTATCAAAATTATTTATATTTTAAATATTAAGTGATTATATTTAAAAAATATCATATAACATTATTTATATTTTAAATATTAGTATGTAATTATATTGAAACGGCACACTTACTATAAAACTGTAGTCGATTCCTCATCATATTAGGACACAATAAAACTGCTACCAAATGACATCTTTTATTAGAGATAAATTTGCTCAAATGTTCCTAAACTTAAATGTTTTCAAATGAAAAATTATAAGGAGAAAATATTTACCGATTAAAAAAACATGAAAGTAAAATTACAAAAAAAAAAAAAAAAAAAGGTTTGATGGTAAAATTACGAAGGAGAATTACGAGGTAAAATCAAGTAAAGAACAAAGGCAAACGTGGTTTTTCACCGAATTTGGCAATTTAATGGATTTTTTTCTTTTATCAATAAGAGTAATCGCACTATTTTCTGTATTCATTAAAAAACAAAACAGAAGTTATGAAATTTGATTAATTTGAGAGTAGAAAATTTAATTTTTAATTCATTTCAATAAATAGATTATTATGTGTTAAATATGTATCAAAGTTAAATTTTATTTGAGATAAAAGTCTATCATTTGTCAAGTTAATTCGTACTATAGCTCCTATTAGTTTGACATATATAAAATTACCTAATTAGAAAAACACTAAGAAAACTATAAAATAGGCAGTTATACAAAATAAGACTAAAAATAATATGCATATATTATCTATTCATAAAAAATATATTATTTATTTGTGCAATAAATATTTTAATTTATTAATATTATAAATATATTTAAATAATATTTTAAATTATAGCTCACACAATTATTAATTAGTATTAATTTTGATTATAGAATTTATTTAAAAAGCCTTGTCATGTATTTAATTTAAATTTTAATTGAGCGATAACTTGCTATTTGTCAAACTAATTATTCGATAAATAAGTCATTACATTTATTTGACATATAATTAAAAAATTATGAATGACGATAAAAATCTATTAAAAAATTATAAAATAGATAATTCTACAAAATAAGACTAAAAGATAATATGCATATATTATCTATATAACAATATATTTATTTATTTTTATAATAAATATTTTAAGTTATCGACATTTTATAAATTTATCATCTACATAACATATATATAAAAAAAAAAAAAAAAGCAAGAGCATGGGTAATAGAGATTGCATCGACGTTATTGAGATGGGCGTGGCATCGGATAAAGACACTAATACCACTCCTACCCAACTTATGCCCCAAAGCCCGGGACAACAGAGCTGTAGGTGCTGTGTGCTAGAACAGCTCCTTGGCCCTTCCCTCTCTCTCTCACGCCCATGTATAAATACGCACATGGTTTTCTTCTTTCTTTTTTTTCCATTTTCCTTGATAAGTCTTTCTTTCGGATCAGAATCTTTCTTCTTGATAACAAACTCTCGAATTTATAATTCCAATTCTGTAAAATAAGCGTTCGCTTCCATCTCAATTTCGACTTTCTTAGCTCAATCGATCAGGTTCTTTTCTTCTTTTAATTCGATCTTTGCCGATATTTACATTGTTATGCTTTTTAATTAGAATCTGAATTTCTTTGGCGTAAATTGTCGTTTTTCATTTCTATAACTCGTTTCATGCTGTTAATGTTTCAATGTGGATGACTTATATTCAATATTTTAGCCGGTGTTGACCTATGTTTTTTGGTCAATGCCTGCTTGCTTTTTGGGCTCTTAATCGATTGTTTGGTTTTTGTTTCACTATAAAGCGTAGTTCATGATGAAACAAGAATCATGGAATGTGATAATTTTTTGGTCAATGTCAATTATACTCAGTTCTGTTTTTTGCTACTTTAACTATGGATCTCTCTCCCATTGTACCTGCAGTTATTATGGCTGCATTGACTGCTAAGCGAGACAGGGTTCGGTCTGATAGTGATCATAAGATGAGGAGGAGAATGGGAAGTGCCTTGCTTCCAATTAAGAGACAATTTCACAAGCCCTTTCAAGATGGAATTGACGAGACATCATTGAAACAGGAAAAACAACATCATGATGATGATGATGATGATGATGAATGGTCACCCTCACCAAGATCAAAAACTTCATCAAAGAAACTAATGATGTGGACTCCTTTTTCAGATTTTCCTGAGGACAATGGAATTCCAAAGAAGCAACGAAGTGCCTTACATTAGAGAAGTAGTCGTTTTTTCACAGATGTGAATTTAGAGGATGATTCTGAAGAAGATGTCTTAGAGGAAGTTTGAATTATAAATATGAGAGAGCGCAAAAGAGCTAGAAACTCAAGTTGTGAGATAAGTAAAAGAAATCCTATGGTTTCAGTAGAGGAACTAGATTTTGCAAGTGCTTCTTTCCGTGCATCATCCTCTTTATCGACATCTTCTTCCACCTCATCAGCTTCACCTGCGAGGAGCAATGGCAGTACCAACAGTTCATGTGCAGTGAAAAATGTGAAGGTTATTCAACTTGACCATTTTTTATCTGCTGTGGTGGAATTTTTTTTCTTTCCTTGAAACAAGTTTTCTTTCTTTATTTGCTTTTGTATCTGAGGGATTTTCGTTGTTGCTTCAAGCAGGCCAAGTTAGAAGTGCGCCCGAAGTGTCATCAGTGCATGAAAAATGAAAGAAAATATTGTTGTTCCTTGTAAGAAATGTAAAAGCAGAATGTATTGTGTCCAATGTATCAAGCAGTGGTAAATTTTCTGGTGGAATCTTTGACATTGTTTTGGGTTAATAAGCTTAGAAGCTGTCTCTGTTTACACATTGTTGTTATTTTTTGTAGGTATCCCAATATGACAGAAGAAGAAATTGCAGAAGAGTGTCCATTTTGTCGTAGAAATTGCAACTGCAATATGTGCCTGCACTCCAGTGGGTTAATTAAGGTTTGTTTTTTTCCTGTCTGCCATCTTCCCTACTTTTAGTGTTAATAAGGAAGCAAAAGCTCCATTAGGTTAGTTAATCCAGGTAAAAAAGGTCCTACGCTCACTATTGATCTTGGCGTCTGAAACGTTTTGCCTTCGTGATAGATTATTTATTTCATGAGAATAACTCTACTTCAACAGTTCTCCTTACTGTTCATATTTTTGTTTTGCATCTCACTGTGCTTAACGTTTGAGTAGACTCTGCCAAGCTTAGCAAATTGAGTCTTTTAACTTCAGGTTTACTCCAGACTGATAAATGAGTTCTTGAATCTTGTTAAGCTTTTGTTGTAATATTTTGCATCTCATTAATCTTGTTTGAAAGTAATTTTGTGGCTGCCTTTTCAAATTGGAAATTGATAATAAGCATGCTTATTGTTTACTAAGATTTGCAGTTGGGGACCATTTTACCGTAATGAAAATTACATTATGAAGTTTTTCTTCTAATTTGTGTATGATATTTCTTGCATTCAGACATCAGAAAGGGATATGACTAAAAGTGAAAAGGTTCAGCATCTACAATATATGATCAAGTTGCTGCTTCCCTTTTTGGAGCAAATCTGTGAGGAACAAACTCAAGAGATGAAAATTGAGGCTAGCATACGAGGAACCTTTCATTTTTTTGTTTTTAAAGATCCGGGCATGATTTCTCATCTTTAAATTTCAATTCCTGCTGATAGATTGTGGACTCATAATTTAACCAGGTTCCTCCCCTGAGATAGCTGAGAACTTCTGCAACAATGATGAGCGTGTCTACTGGTAAGCATCTTTCACATTTGCTCAATGGTGAGAGGTGATTTCAATGATTGAACTTTAAAATCACTTATGGGTCTTGGCGCAGTAATCATTGTGCAACTTCTATCGTTGACTTCCACCGAAGCTGTCCAAAATGTGCTTATGAACTGTGTCTCAGTTGTTGCAAAGAAATTCGTGAAGGAAGCTTGTCAAGTCGTGCTGAAATTAAGTTTGAATATGTGAACTGAGGCTTTGATTATGTGCAGGGCGGAGATCCATTTCCTTGTGATTTTAAAAATGTTGAAGATCACTGTGGACCACCTGAGGTGGTGTGGAGTTCCAATAATGATGGGAGCATCTCTTGTGCCCCAAAAGAAATGGGTGGCTGTGGTGATTGTGTCTTGGTGCTAAAGCGAATCTTTCGAATGGGATGGATATCAGCGTTAAGAAAGAGTGCAGAAGATATATTGGGGATTTATGACACCGAAAGGACAAGTTCAATGGGGAAACATTCTCAAGCAGGGAAAGAGATGTTGCGGAGAGCAGCTTCCAGAGAAGGATCTGATGACAATTACTTATACTGTCCTGCTATGAATGACATTCAAGAGCATCAAGATTTTTTTCTCTTTCAAAAGCACTGGGTTAAAGGTGAACCTGTTATTGCTCGTGATGCTATGGCTGTAACAACTCATTTGAGCTGGTAACCAATGGTCATGCGGGGTGCATTATGTGAAAATGTGGACTCAGAAATAAGTGCTAAGATGTCTGACGTGAAGGCCATCGATTGTCTACATGTTGTGAGGTTAGCACTATATTCCTAGCTAGCATTTTTTTTTCAGCCAAAAACTTTGTATCTCATGATGAGGAATTTACTTTTACAGTCTTTGTTCTATACTGATTAATTCTCTGAATTATGTTTCTGATCATGAACTTTTTAATTTATCATATATTTAGTTTTACTCATGACTGCTGATCTTGTTTAAATGTTCAGGTGGAAATTGATACGCATCAATTTTTCAAGGGTTATACAGAAGGGAGACAGTATGAAAACCGTTGGCCTGAGATGCTGAAGCTGAAGGACTGGCCCCCATCTGATAAGTTTGAAAACCTTTTACCACGCCACTGTGATGAGTTCATCAGTGCATTGCCTTTTCAAGAGTATTGTGATCCCAGGGCCGGTATCCTTAACATCCCAGTGAAATTTCCGCCCAGTCTACTCAAACCAGACTTGGGTCCAAAAACCTACGTTGCTTATGGAACAACAGAAGAGCTTGGAAGAGGAGACTCTGACCAAACTGCATTGTGATATGTCGGATGCGGTATGCCTAAAATCTGTCTTGTTATTTTGCATGTTGTGCACTGTGTTCTTGACAGATGTTTTTCTCAAGTAAAGAGCCACCTTGAGTTGAAGATGTTCCACATCATTTGAAAGCTTTTTGTCAAGATTGAGTTTCACTTGGATTCGTCCTTTTAAGCAGATGTTTATAAATCAACTACATATGCAAATTTCCTGTACTTTATTAAACATGTTCTTGCCTTTGATGTTGAGAAACTATTTGTAAGTTAAGTCATTTGCATTATGTCCTAGTATAGGCCATGAAGTGCCAGTGGTTAAACATGCAATAGTTTACCATAACTGCTGTTTCAGAGATTGTACTGAGTTTTCAATTTTTTTTTTAATATAAGTTGTCAATTATTGTAGGTGAATATCTTGACACATACTGCAGAGGTAGCTTTAAATGAAGCGCAGTGCACTGCCATAGAGCAACTGAAAAGGAAACATAGGGCACAGGATAAGAAAGAATGTTTGGAGAGGAACAAGGTAGTCAATCATTCAATTGAACAGCTTGGTGAGTGCAGTGGATGCTCGCAAGAGATGGATGTATCAAAACTTACTGAGCCAGAGAATCACCTCTCCATAATTGGCAAAGAATTTGAGATTTCTGACGATAAGCTAAGAAGAGCTACATTTCCTGGTTTTGGTGAATCAGAGGATACATGTGGCGCATTGTGGGACATTTTTAGAAGGGAGGATGTCCCCAAGTTAGAAGAATATCTAAGGAAGCACGCAATGGAATTTAGGCACACTTACTGCTCCCCAGTGACCTTGGTAATTGATGCTGACCTTTTACTTTTTCAGCCGATTTATTTACGATGTACTGACAGACAGCTAACCTGGTTACAAGCAGGTCGTTCATCCAATTCATGATCAGAGTTTTTATTTAACCTTGGAGCACAAAAAGAAGTTGAAAGAGGAATTTGGTTAGTGCATCAAGAAAGCCTTCTCTTTTCCTTGTTTTCTTATAAAATTACTGTGGCAGTGACTCGCTCTGAATTGTTTCACATTTCTAGGGATTGAACCTTGGACATTTGAACAGAGAGTTGGAGAAGCTGTATTCATTCCTGCTGGTTGTCCTCACCAAGTTCGAAATCTCAAGGTAAATCTCTTTGCTAATGTGTCATGGGAAAATGCTCGTCATGCAAATTTTTAAACCACCTTTTTCCTATCGATCTGACAGATAAAAAAGAAAAAGTTATAAAGATTATGACGGAAATTACAATTATATGTAATTTTGAATTATGTTCTTGGGGACTCATGACTCTCTTTTCATACCTGCCCAAGCAGTCATGCACAAAAGTTGCTGTAGATTTTGTCTCTCCTGAAAATGTCCATGAATGCCTTCGTTTAACTGAGGAGTTTCGTCAGCTTCCAAAAAATCATAGGGCTAGAGAAGACAAACTCGAGGTTACCCCGCTTTGCTAAGTTACACTTCTTTTCAGTGAATTTTGGTGGCATCATTTGTGTTCCTAATGGTTTTTTTTTTTTTCGTGCTACAGATAAAGGAAATGATAATTTATGCAATTGGAAAAACAGTTAAAGATCTGATAGAGCTATTACTATAATCCCAGAATACAGTTCTTTGGAAGCTATTTCAAATGGCAGCTAGTGAAAAGACGGACGAGATTATTGTTGTTTTGTCCAATAGAGCTGACATTACTTCAACCCCCTTTTGTCAGAGCATGATTGGTAAATTCATAGCAGCATGTACGATGCAACGAGAAGCGTTTTTAGGAGTCCTCAGTAAAAACAGCAACAGATGAACAGAAAAAAAAAAAAAAAAAAACAAGGCAGCTCCTTGTTGGGAAAATTACTCAACACGCAAAAAAGTGAAACAGAACTGTTAAAAGAACATCATTGACGACAATACCTTCGAATGTCTTTTCCAATGTTCAGAAAAACGCAACGGATGTTAGATTTTGTATTGAATCACTTGAGTGATTTAATTAAATTTAGATTATTTTTTATTTGTAAATATTATAAATATATTTTTATTTTAAAAATACTTTTATGATTTTTAAAGTTATTTTAATAATTTTTATTTTTAAATTATTTAATCAAATTAATCAAACTAAAAATTCATTTGATAGATCTGATTCTAAAAGAAAATTGATAATACATTTTTACAAAAGAGATATCATTTTGCTTTCATCTAACTGTATTTCCATTGATATATCCATGTGTTTTGAGAATCTTTATTTCAAAAAGCAGACACTAAAAAAATTTTGTCCAGAAAGAAAAAGAAAAAAATTTTCAGTACAATCTTATGTAATTTATCTTAATTAACACAATTCTATCAGTAATCTAAAATTTCATATGCAAACAAGTATATGTGTATATACAAGTGAACACTGCAATACTGTGTAGTATTGCATTATGATCATAATTAATATAAATTTTAAGTATTTAGATAATAATTTTATTAATGTATAATTATTTATCGCTTTAGATAGTTTTTATTTTAATAAAATTATCGTAAGTAGTTAATAAATCACACATTCAAAATTTTATATATACATCACTCTGGAATTCACCTATATACAAATATAATTTACATAATAAATCCAACAAAAGAAATGTAACTTTTCATTCAAAATTTACCAAAACAAAAGTAATATATGAATTCCTATATATTAGAAAAGCAGTATTCACCATATGTTAGCTTATTTAAGACAAAGATAAAATATTTACATATATGATCCATTGGATCAATAAGAATTTTATAAAATTTGTTGATTCAACAAAATCCGCCATTGTTGAAAATTAATCTATCCGCCACAAGTTTCCCCAATTCTAACCAAAATTTTATGAAAATTATTATTTTAATGAATGAGAGATTTTTTATATACTTTTTTATGTCAATAATGGATTTGAAAATTAATCTTCTTCCTCGCCACATGGCAAGGACGTACGTTCAGCTCCACCTCCATGTCCCACCGACAGCCAGGGGGGCTCTTGGTTCCGTCACTGACTATAGGCGTTTTTGGTCTTGTTATTGCCATATAACAGCTTTCCGAGATAAAGTTTTTTTAAAAAATTATTTTTGCTAATTAATAGTATATTATTTTTATATAAGTTTTGAGTGATTTAGAAATAAGTTAAATTTTTAAAAATTTTATCAATAAGTATTGAATTAGGTTGAAAGTACTACTAAATTATTTTTATATATAGCTAAAAGGATTTGTAAAATCTAAAAATATTATAATTTAATAAATAAAAATAAATTCTTATAATAATAATGCCAAACATACTCTAATTATTTTTATTTTCTCATCATTACTTTTCTCATCGACACTCTTACCACCAATTTTATCTTCAACATTTTTTGTAAAAATTAGAAGAGATTTAGATTTATAAGTGAGTGAGTCAACTCAATCTAATAAGTTAATCTTCTCATATTTATCAAAATCAACTCATTCTTTATAATTCATTAAAGAATTCATTTTCATTTGCAAATGAATTTTTATATTTAATATAATTTGAAATAAAAATGTAATTTATTTTAAATGATATAAATTTTATGTTTGTAGAATTTGATAAAATATTTTATTTTATAAAATGTCTTTATATTTTTTAAAATTTTTATAAATATAAAAAAAGAAAAATGAGAAAAAGAGATTCAAAAAAAGAAGGAAAAAAGTGAGTAAAAAAAGAAAATAAAGAGAAAAGGAAAAATGTTAAATACTTTCTCGACATTATTTTCTCTTTACCTTCTTCTTATTTGATATGAGACATGATATAAAATATAATACAATATAAACTTAAATATAATTATTTTTATATTCTTCAACCATGGAGAAAAGTTTATTGAATATCTAAATCTTTACTTTATTTTTTTTTTTTCTCTTTTCTCAACCTCTTATATAACTTTTCACTCTGACAATTTTGTTCGTCAAATTTCAATATTCAAACCTATAACTTCAAATTGCAGACAAATTTTTTCTCTCTTAATTTCATGTGTTTGAATGTTTTAATTAATTTTAGTTAAAACCAATGAATAAAATTGAAAAATGAATATTTTTATTATTTTTATAAAAAAATTTAAATCCCGACTGAATTAATTATTAAACCAATTCCTAATATGATGATCTAACCAATTACAATTTTGTAGATTAAATTGATTTTTAATTATATTTAATTAATTTAAATGCAAAATCTTTGAATGAAAGCAACTGACAAAATCTTTGACAAAAAGAATAATGAAAATAAAAAAATTATAAGAAAGATTATCAAATGAAATGGTAAAATTAAGAAAAGACAAAATAAGGATTTAGGTGTTTGGTAAAGTTTCTCTTACAGTTGAAGAATATAATAATAATATCATTTAAATTTATTTTGTCTATAATGTCATTTAAGTTTATTTTGTCTACTATATTTTAAATCATGTCATATATCACTATAAGTAAAGAAAAGTAATATAAAAAAAAAGTATTTAACACTCTTCAAGATAGTGAAAACATATTTTAGTTAAGTGTACTTTTATCTCAACAAAAAAAATTTACAACTTTAGAAAATTTCATCAAATAATTGAGTTCAAGGATTTTTTGAAATAAACTTTCAAATGAATTTTTATTTATACCAAACACGTAAAATTTTATTTTACAAACAAATTTCATAAAAATTATAAAATTCATTTATACCAAACACACTCTAAAATTAAGTTTAGTATTTTATTTCGTAAAAAAATACTTTTTTGAAGTGTATGATTCTTTTACTTAATTTTTTTTCAAAAATTTCATATTATATTAATAAAAGTGATTATTTAAAACTCAATTCAATATTTATCAAGAACTCTTTTAGTTGGGTGATTATCACTTGTCAAATAGATTGTAATACATTAATGTATCATATGCATAAGAAAATTAAGTCAAGATATTTAAGTCGATTTTAATAAATTTCAGCAAGTGCGATGAACATGTCACAATTATAAATAAATAGAATAATTCAACGCGCACACACACACATACACGTGCACGCACACACATATATATCACTAACATTTATTCAAGATGGTAAATTTAAGGCTTAGTTGAAGAAAAAAAAATTAGAAAGTGATATAAAAAAAAGAACAAAATTAACAAAAGATATTTTGATCTTACAAAATATAATGGTTTCAAATGTGAAATTCATTTGAAAATTTTTATTTCTTTTCTAGAATTTAATTTTAATTATGTCTAATTTTATAAATTTAATTAACATTTCAAATAAACTTTCATTTAAATCAAATATAAACTTTGGATTTACAAATAAATTTTAAAAATATTTGGAATAATTGATGAGTACAGTTAATATTCAATTGATGCTCATGATGTTATAAAAAATTGTTTCTCAAAAATGAAAATTAATAATTGTAGCTGATTTACGTGCCAATTAGTTGATGTTCGAATTCTCTCCTCTTTGAAGTTGTTTTTCAACTTTAACTACTAATAGTTAATATAAGATAAAATAACTTTTAAAAAAAAGTTTAATAGTAATTTAAATTCAATTTTTTGTGTATCAATGTGATTTTAGCTTAAACTTTAAAAATTACTAATATAAGATAGGATCATGAAATTAACTATAATGTTAGCCTAACACATGTATTTATATATAATTTTTAGTGAAATTTAAGTAAAAAATAGTCAAATTTGATTGGAATGTCTTTCTTATATTTATTCATTTCATAATTTTAGGCTATTATTATCAAAACATTAGTTGAGTTAGCATTACACTCAATTTCACAATTTTAATTTACTATAGAATCGTACTGACACAAAGTTTTAATTTGAATTATCATTAGGCTTTTTAAAAAGTTTCTTTTTAAACATCTTTTTACTAGTTTGAATCCCTAATAAACTCATATTTAAAACTCAACCCAAGTCAACTAAATATTAATTCCAAGTTAATTGAAATCGGTTACATGAATTTATTTTTTTTGTCACTTGAAGTAATTTTGAGCCACATCTGTAGAAAAATATAAGAACTCTAAATTATTTTGAATTACTCTCCTACATGTGAATTTAGGTTTATCCTTCTCTTTTTTTCCTATGTTTACTCTTATATACTTTACTTTTTAAAATGGTTAATCTAAAGGCTTACTTTTACTAATAAACTCATACACGTTGTATAAAAAAATTTCACAAATCTTCTCAGATATTCCTTTTTATTTTTTAAACTGTTTTGTTGATTAGTTATTTAAATAAAAACTCCATAATAGTTAGGGTTAGGGCCAAGAAATTTTCTTTAGGGAGTAGAGCTGAGCTAGTCAATTCTTTAAATATTGAGCTCAAGCCCAAACGAGGTTTAACTACCATTATTTGAGCTTGAATGCAACCAAATTTAGAAATTCTGAACAAACTCAATATATAAGCTCATAAAATCTTAAAAATTTGAAGAATTTTAAAGGACATTATCATAATATTCTTATTTTTTAAAAAATAAGCATAAATCCCATTGCTTTAAATAAATAGCATAAAATCTTATAATAATATATAATAATTAAATTTTAAAAACAAACTTAATCTGCTCAATTAAATTTTTAAAAAATATAAAAAATTAAAATCTCACATAATAGAAAATTCATCATTTTTCTTTATTTCCTCAATTATTTATAAATAATAATCAATTAATATCAATCTAATAAATCAAATAATATGGATTAAATTTATAAATTTGAAAGTATAGAATTATAATTTTTTCACTCTCTAAATAATAAATATAAATCCTATCACTCCAAAAAAATAGTATGAGAGTTTATAACAATATGCCATTTTAAAATTAAAATATAAATATAATCTTCCCTGTCTTCCCTCTATTTCTTTGGAGTTTGAATGTTAAAAACAACAATAAAGAGTTTTTGAGTTGGAAACAAAATTGAGAGACCAAGTCAATTAATTAATATTGACTATTTTTTTATTACACAAAACACCATTTTTATTAATATTTTTATAAATATTTGGGGAGGCAAGGGATATTTTAGAAAAATTTCAAGGAAATAAAATCTCAAATTCATTTGAATTTTTTAAAAAAGTTTAGTGGTGTAAAATAAAATTTGAAAAAATTTGGGAGGCTAAAGCCCTCTTTGTCTCCATGTCTTTGCCCTTGACAATAACATTCTAAGTTCGAAAATTATATTTTATTTTATACATGAAAATATATTATTTATATTATTTTAATTTAATTTATTTAATTAAAAATATAAAATTATAAACCAATCATATACTTTTATTAGTAATTTTACAAATTAAAATGCCAACTATACTTATTTTATATTCATTTTGCTAATAATACTTAATATTTATCAATTATCATATAACAATTATTTACTAATAAATACTTAATATCTATCAACCATGAACTGTCATCTATCTATTAACAATCATCCACTATTAACTATATCTAACAGCTATCAAATATACATCTTTTATAATAGCGATTATTTGCTAATAAACACTCATATTTATTAACTATCAACTACCAATTATCTATTAACAATCATCAAGAACTTTTATAATAGTCATAATTTGCTACTAAACACAAATATTTATCTCCTTTATTTTTAAATAAAGGACGTTTTAGAAAAATATTTGTTTCCATATAATTATTCTTCTAGAATATTAATTGATTTTTTCTGAATTTAGTCTCATCATCAACTTCTCTCTCTTTTGTAATTAATTGTTTTTTTATTAATATTAGTGATAGAGTTTTAGTTAAAAATAAATTAAAGGTATATTAGTCTATATTGATTGAAATTATTTATAATTAACTATTTTCTTAATTTAAGTGCACACCTCTAAAACATTGGAAGACTATCAATTACTAACTATGTACACCTGACTATTATCGGAAATACACTTTTTATGAAATTCATTTATAAAAAGTGTTGTAGTGTTGTGTTCAAGTAACAGTTATCCAAAATACATTCTTTATAAAATTTTATAAAATTCATTTATAGTGGGTAGAGATCTAACTTTTATAACTTTCATTATAATGCAAAATAAGCTAAAAAAATACATAAAATATTAAAGAGAAATTAAATTGATAAATTTAAACTCTAACTACAATGTAAACAATTGTTAGCTTCTTAACATTACTAGTCCATGGGAATATATTTTAAAGTATAATGTAGTAGAAGTTAAGTCTATAAAATCTTTATTTGATCATATTTCATTATTATATTTAGTACATTTTATATTAAAAAATAATATTTATTTATGAGATTTCAAATTTTGTTGGAAAGAGCTCTAAAAATTTTTCATTTATTTCTATTAATTCCAATGTATTGTTTAATTATGAAACATATGAACTCACCTTTGCTATTTATGACCTTGCATCCTCCTCTTGTAATACAATTTGCATCAACAATATCCGTGGGGATGGAGCCTTTCTATTTGCACTATGAGAGAAGATGATGAAACCCACAATGTTTTGAATCCAAGAGAGCCCCTTTTTTTGGCTTGAGAAAGATTATTAGATTTAGTGTTTCTTCCCCCTCAAACACTCATTGTGGGCATGTAGATTGTCTCCTTTTATAGTGCAAACCTTGTCAATTAGGGTTTCATTAATTTTTTATGCAAATACAAAAATACCCCAAGAAATATGTGTAAATAGTTCGATGCCGTTTCGATCTATACGGAACTCTTCCACTTTATATTTGGGATCAAATCGGTCTTTTATTTGAAACTAAACTAAGCATCAAAAACACAATTTTATTCTTTCGGATTAGCCGCGGCCCAACTTTTATCAAATTAATGCTGTTTTAGACTATGATTTAGACATCCCTCAAACTAATTTAAATAAATAAATATTGAAATATAAATAAAAAGATGAAATTGACACCAAATTTTCTCTCAAATATATAAACGAATCTAAAATTAATTTCAATTTACTATTTATCCCAATATTTCATTTTTAACTCACTTACATCTATGCAGTTTAGTGCAGTGCTGGCAGATTGTAAAAAAATTAAATAACAATCAAATAAAAGATTCAATTTTTGTTTAAATTTCAAATAAATGCTAATGTTAGATTTGTTGGATTTAAATTAGGTTTGATTAATTTGGATGGTATTCTAAATATGTTGTCCAACCTTGAAAATTATATGTAGGCTTATTGATTGTTAAAATTCAAATATTTTCGCATTTTAATAAAATTAGTGAATTTTTTAATTTTGATAATATTAACTAAAATTAATAAAAGAATTCAAATTAATTAAAATAAAATAATATATCACTTAACTTGTTAAAATAACTAATATAAATTTTTATAAAAAAATTAGTAAAATAAGTTAATATTAATTAATATTATTTTAACTCAATATTTTAACAAAACATATTATTTTATTTTATTTTAATAAATATAAATTTTAGTTAAATTTATTAAATTTTATTAATTAAAAGAATTAACAAAAAAAAATATGGATTTTAGAGCCATATATCCCTGAACATGTGTGAATATTTGTAAAACTAGGACAGGACATATATTGGAGCTCTGTGGGTTTTGTTGGACGACAGATAAAAACAACAGCCATAAAATATAAGCGCCAACGTTATCAGCAAAGCATACAGAAGAAGAAAGAGATTTGCTCTCAGCAGAACTATTCACTCCATTCTCCATTCCTTCTGCCATATTCATTTGAAGAATGAATGCTCCGAGTTTCATAGCTATCCAAATGCGCCCATCGTCTCCTTTTCATCACCACAAGTTTCACTTTTCCACTCTAAGACATCGGTCTTCAAAACCCAGCACTTGCATCGCCAAAATTTGTTATATCCCAAAAAGAAGAGTACGTGAATACAGTTCCAGTTATTCCAGTTTTGGGTTTAAAAAGGGTACGGTTAGGTGCGAACAAGCGAATGTCGTGGAAGAGCAAAAGCAGGCAGTGGTGGTAAGGAGTTACCCTTTCCATGAGATAGAGCCCAAATGGCAGCGTTATTGGGAGGACAATCACACTTTTCGAACCCCAGATGTAATTGACACTTCTAAGCCTAAGTTTTATGTGCTTGACATGTTCCCTTATCCCAGGTCTCTCTTTCTCCTTTTCTCACACGCTATATTAACTCTTTTTGTATTATCACTAATGATCTAAGTTTCACAATTTCGCCGCTTTATTGATTTTAGCAACTGGGTATGCTCATAATGATTAATTTGGACTGCTATTGCTAATCTTGAAGTTTAAGCTATTTGAAACAATTTAAGTACGGGAAGCCGAATTTATCATTCTTAATTTCGAGTTATGGAATAAGTTCAATTTGGATTGCTGCTAATTATTCTATATATTTAGCACTTACAAGCTAGTTCAAATCGTTAAAGCTCCTAAAATGAGATAACAATTTATACAAATGATAGTGGAAATTAAATATTGATCAATGAATTGGCTTACTGTGAATGAAGTTTCGGGGATAATTTGTTGACGGGTTGTTGCAGTGGATCTGGGTTACACGTTGGTCATCCACTGGGATATACTGCCACAGACATTCTTGCTAGGTTCAAACGAATGCATGGTTACAATGTTCTGCACCCAATGGGATGGGATGCATTTGGTTTACCTGCTGAGCAATATGCAATTGAGGTGCGTTCTGTTGTGCTGATGAACAGTGGATGGTTGTAAGTTATTATAGATTAGAAGTTCTCATTGATTGATGGTTTACATCATGTGCCTAATAGACAGGAACACATCCCAAAATCACAACGTTGAGAAACATTAACCGCTTTCGATCCCAGGTCATTTTATTTCCTTACTATTTCTTTTGATCACATTTCGGGCATTTCTTGAGTGTTTTGTTGATCACAGTTGCGCATGGCTCTTGGAACCTTATTTTTTTATGTTGTAATGACATAATGATGTGCATGGATTTCTATCTGTAGTGGAACTTGAGATTTGCAATGTTGAACAATTGCAGTCATCTTCAATTTTAAGGGATGTGGTTGGTGCACTCCAGGCCCATAGAAAAATCGCAGTTGTGTTAGATTAGGCTATATTCTGAACAGGACTTTATGTGTATGGTATCTGGTGTTGCACTCTCTGCATCACTTGGCCCAATGTTCTGTTCTATATCATGTGTCCCTCATAGTTTTTGCAAGTTTGTGTGGTTCTTTCTGGATGCATTGACATCTAAGTCCCTTTTCAGCTTAAATCATTGGGATTCTCATATGATTGGGGTCGCGAAATTTCTACTATAGAACCAGAATATTATAAATGGACCCAATGGATCTTTCTTCAGCTCCTTAAAAGAGGATTGGCATATCAGGTCCAGAATTATCGCTAGTCCACCATCATGTACTATCATTTCCTCCTTAAAACTGAATCTGATATTCTATTGTTAAACATTCAGGCTGAGGTACCAGTTAACTGGTGTCCTGCCCTTGGCACGGTTTTGGCCAATGAGGAGGTGGTTGATGGATTGAGCGAGCGTGGTGGTCATACAGTTATAAGAAAGGTGTGGTAATGGCGTTATTTCATCTGTTAAAACAATTGTTCTGTCCAATGTGCACTTTACTTCTCTTCTTTTTTTTTTTTTTTGAATGGTTTCATAATTTTACAGTGTCATTGTTTATTACCAAGCAGCCAATGAGGCAATGGATGCTCAAGATCACTGCTTATGCTGATCGCCTTCTTGAAGACTTAGATGACCTTGACTGGCCTGAAAGTGTAAAAGATATGCAAAGGAACTGGATAGGGAGGTCTGAAGGGGCAGAAATGGAATTTTGTGTTCTTGATGATGGTGGAAAAGAAAAAGAAACAAAAATTTCTGTTTATACTACAAGGCCTGATACCATCTTTGGAGCAACGTATTTCTCTCATCCTATGTTTCTACTGTTGTTTATTTGTTGAGTTCCATGCAGCACATACACCTTTTCAATGAATGTTGAGATCCTTGTCCCTGGATTAAGAAATTTTATTTTTGTTTATTTGATGCAGATATTTAGTTGTTGCACCAGAGCATTCTTTACTTTCATCATTAGTGTCTCTCAGCCAGCGCAACAATGTATTACCAGTTTTCTTTTTTTTTTCTTATCCTGCCTCATTTTCCATGGGCAACTGGAAGATGATGAATCTTGATGACAGGTTGAAGAATACAAAGACCTTGCCTCACGAAAGAGTGACCTTGAGAGGACTGAGCTTCAAAAGGAAAAAACTGGGGTCTTTAGTGGCTGCTATGCAAGAAATCCAGCTAATGGTGAAGCAATCCCAATATGGGTTGCAGATTATGTTTTGGGGAGGTGAGTTCTGTTTTACACTTTATGGATTTTATATTGGTTGGTGTATATATTTGCAACTTTCTGGTATATAGTCTTGAGCATGAAATGTGTTTGCCTGTTATTGGTGTATGATATAAATCATGTCATGGACTGTCAATACAAAGCATTTGAAGAGTAATTTATTTGATGTGTTGAAAAATATAATTTTTTTGGGTGCAGTTATGGCACAGGAGCTATAATGGCTGTGCCTGCTCATGACTCCCGTGACTATGAATTTGCTACTAAATATGATATTCCGATTCGCTGGGTTGTGAAACCAGATGGTGAAGACTCTAGAGATTCAGGAATGGCATATGCAGGTGAAGGCACTATGTTTAATTCATCAAATTCAATACTGGGGCTTGACATCAATGGTTTGCCCAGCAAAGTAGCAGCTTCCAAAGTCATTGAATGGGCAGAAAAATCTGGGAATGGGATAAAAAAGGTGCTTTCTACTGTTATCTAATGCTTACCATTATGAGGAGAAGTGGGAATGTAGGTTTTTATGCTTAAATGTGTTGGGATTTTCTTCAGGTAAATTACAAGTTAAGGGATTGGCTTTTTGCTCGGCAGCGTTATTGGGGGGAACCTATCCCAGTTATTTTCTTGGAGGATACTGGGGAGAGTGTTCCACTTCTTGAAACTGATTTGCCCCTTAAATTACCTGAATTGGATGATTTCACTCCCACAGGAACAGGGGAGCCACCATTATCAAAAGCCGTTTCTTGGGTATGTTCTTTTCTGCCACTACTAGTGCAACTTGAGATGGCTGAATTTTAAACTCAGAAGAAATGTTTTTTCTTCTGATAGTGTCTAGCAAACAATCCTGAATATCAATTAGTCTTTCTCAGAATTCCTGATGTATTGTTGAATGATTGAAATTTCCTTTATGTTGACAAAATATTTTTACGTAGTACAATCACTTACAGCAAATGTAACAATGTGTGAACTATATCATAATCTTACTTGATGGGGAAGCCAATGAAAGCTTGGAATCCTATGGCTGGTTGGGGCTGGAGTTGCTGTTTCACTAATTTCTGTCTTGCATTTGATAATCCAGTAAACCTGAAGGAAGGTGTTTCTTTATGAACAACAAGTTCTTAAATTTTTATAAATTAGTAATTCAGCTATGAGTTATTTACTTTCTTACTTAGATCTAAGTGGTTTACTCTCTCTCTGTGTTTTTCTCCTTCTCTCAGTAATATGTATACTTTTCTTTTTGCCTATATTGGATCTTCTTGGTTTTATGGCTTATTTCAGGTTAAAACTACTGATCCTTCATCTGGAAAACCTGCCATAAGAGAAACCAACACAATGCCACAATGGGCTGGTTCTTGCTGGTATATATTTATTGCTACCTTAAAATGGTTCATTCTGGCCCAAAACTGAGGACCAGATGTCATTTGCTGGACAGACCCATCTCATATGTCACATTTTCCTTATACAATTATTTATCTTGTCTGTCCATAAGCAACACTTTCCATGGTTTCTTATAAAGTTTGAACTGGTTTGTTCAATAAAGAGTTATGTAGAAAATCATTATGGTGATTGCATCCACAAAACTTAATTTTTATATAGCTGCATTCAATAATTATTAATTTATGTATGATTACTCCACATCTTAAGTTGAAATGTTCTCTTAAGCTTCTCCTCCCTTTAGATTGATAATACAGAGCAGGTGGGACAATTGGGCAGCTACTTTGCTGTGACGTATTGAAAATATTATAGAAAGGGAATGGAAAAAGTCCTTAGTTTGGTAGTTGCCTTGAACACAAATTATGGGAATTTGAACTTAGTCACTATTTACTAGGGAGAACGATCAGACTTCATCCTTAGTCATGTTGTTGAGATATGAGTGGAGTTGGGCTGAATGGAGGCTTATCATTTTCTTTTTTCCAGCATTTTCTAATGAGCCAAATATTGGTCCTAGTGTGATTTGAGATTTGTTGTTTTAAACTTTTGTTTTTTTAATGCTCAGGTACTATTTGAGATTTATGGACCCAAAGAATTCCAAAGAGTTAGTTGATCAAGCAAAAGAAATGTAAGTGTCTGCTTTAACTTACGCAAAAACTACTTGTACTCTTTGAATCACTGAAGCAAATATATATTTTTTGTACTCTTTTGTAAAATTCTCATTGCTATTTTTATCTCTTTGCCAATAAAGGTATTGGAGTCCGGTTGATGTCTATGTTGGTGGTGCTGAACATGCTGTTCTCCACCTACTTTATTCAAGATTCTGGCACAAGGTTTGTGATCTGAATTCTTTGTGTTTATTATAATTTCATGAAATACATTTTTTTTTTTTTTTTAACTCACAGTTCCAGCTTTTGCAGCTGCATCATCATTCATCATCATCATCATTGTTGATCTCTATCATTATTACTGTGGTTGTTGATTGAAGTTTCATTTTTTCTCTTCCCTCTCTTGTGGATAAAAATAATTTTGAATTTGTTGCAGAAGGAAGAACTTGGGTTCACTGTTTTGTTAGGTCAATTTAGTGCTTGTAAAACAAGTGTAGATATAAAATAACTTTTTGTTGATGCACAGATGCAGCCCATATAACAGTCAGCTTCCCAGAGATCCAGTGCAGTAGCACAGCACTTATATTTGCATTGGGCTGCCTATAATCCAGTACCAGATTATCTAATTTTAACTTTTGCTGCGAGATATCTCTCCGATTCAAAATATTTGTTTCAGGTCCTTTATGATATTGGTGTTGTGTCAACCAACGAGCCCTTCAAGTGTGTCATAAACCAAGGAATCATCCTTGGGGAAGTAAGTATAGTTGTTTTTTTGCACTTCGTAATATGCCATCGCATTTATCTAATTGTGTGAGTGGCAGGTTCAATATATGGCTTACAAGGACACAAATGGAAACTATGTGTCTGCAGACTCTGCTGATATGTTAGGTGAACTTCATCATGAAATAATTCCAGAAGAGAAGGTAATTCTTGGATCAATATTTTTACTTTTCGTGTTTATATACTGGACTCCACTCTTGAAGAAATATGTCACTTGTAGCTTTTCTTCTTTTTAGTTATGTCAAATACTATCTCTTTTTGTACAGGTAATTAAATCTGGGGATTCATTTGTGCTGAAAGATGATCGTAATATTCGTTTGCTTGTCCGTGCTCATAAAATGAGTAAAAGTAGGGGAAATGTTGTCAATCCTGACGATGTAGTTTCTGAGTATGGGGCCGACTCTCTTAGATTATATGAAATGTTCATGGGACCATTTAGGTATGCCTTAATTTCTGGATTTTAAGATTGAGTTAGCAGCAAAAGGAGATGTTTTCTCACTAGAATTGTTCTCCATGGATTATGCTTTTAGAGACTCAAAAACATGGAATACTAGTGGTATTGAAGGTGTGTACCGGTTTTTGGGAAGAACTTGGAGGCTGATTGTTGGTTCACCTTCACCTAACGGTGCATTCAGAGATGGAACAGTGGCAATTGATGAAGAACCAACTTTTGAACAGCTACGCTCTCTACATAAATGCATAGCAAAGGTCATATCAAAATCTGTGCACTGTTATCTATCTCATCATACAAGCATCTTATTTATTTATCTGTTTATTTGCTTGAATTTTTCATCTACTTTTTACACTAATTAGTTCTTAGTCTAACAAATTCCTGGGATGAGTCCTGTTGTGCCAAATTTACGTATGACATTGTGCCATGTCATAGTGTAAAATATAAGCAACACAAAGTACAAGACATCGGTACAGTAGTGGAAATATAGTGAAGCATGCATCACATCTTATATCCTTGCAGATTGTTAAGATGAAGAGTTTGTGTGTGTGTACTAAATATATCTCTCTCATTAATTTTTTATATTATATGAATTGTAAGAACATGCTAATATAGGGTAAGTAAATAGCTTGATTTGATTTTTCCAGAGTGATATTCCATCCATTTATTGAACTCAATTAATCCTTAATTCTAATTTATATTGCACGCAGATAAGTTTTATTTTTCTCTTTTGTCGACATACTCTCCAATAAGCTCCAATTCTCTATGTTCCTACTTTCATCTAACCCTGATTGCAATTTAAATTCCATGCAGATACTTTTATCTTCTTTTTTTGGTATATGCTCTAAGAATCTCCAATTTTCACTATATTTAGTTACATCACATGGTGTTTAAACACAATTAGACTCATGGTTAGCCTACTAACCCTTCAGAGCTCTGAGGGATAGGGAGCTTTTTTCCTCACACAAGAATGCATAGGTTGTTTGCTTCAACATATTCTTATAAAGGATGCTTTGTTTGTTTGGAAGTTTTTATGAAACATAGATCCTGACACATACCATTTTGTTATGGACCTTGTCTTTTAGCAGGTAACAGAGGAAATTGAAGGGACACGATTCAACACTGGCATTTCTGCAATGATGGAGTTCATTAATGTGGCATGCAAGGTTTTCCCATGATATTTTCTTAGGTTCCAACTTCCTAGGAATTTACTAATGTTTTTTGTTCAATTTTATTCCTTCCCATTCTTTCTCATTTCCCCTTCTCATATGTTTCTTTGTTTGTTATCCTCCTATTAATGATATTAGCTTTTGTTTGTATTATTATTTATTACCAGTGGGATAAACTTCCAAGGTCAATTATTGAGGCATTTGTCTTGTTGCTCTCACCATATGCACCTCACATAGCTGAGGAGCTTTGGTTTCGGTTAGGGCACGCAAATTCATTGGCATATCAACCATTTCCTGAGGTAAAGATTCGTTAACTGGGCAGTATATGTCGGATGTCTTGTTGTACATGTCAATTTTATTTCTTGATATTCTTTAGAAAATGATTATATTAGAATCATGATAAGAAATGCTTTAGTGCTTTGAATTCTACATGATAGCCCTTGTGATGATGGTATAATTTGTCTTTTACATGGGCATCTTAGTCATGTGTTCCAATTATGATGTTAAGATCTGTTGGATAATCCACTTGTTTTGCATTTATAAATCTAATTGTGTTCATTTCTTATTAACCTCCAATTAATGACGTTGGTAGTGAAGTGTTGTTTAGAGTTTAGAGGTCATGATATAGTTGAATGGTTACCACTTTAGGTCTTGTTTATTTTTGTTGGGAAAAAAAAAACAAAAGATCACTCAGGCAGTTAAGTTTTTTATTCTAATTTCAGGTTAATCCTGCTTACCTGAAGGACACTTCTATAGTCCTACCAATTCAGATCAATGGCAAGACACGGGGTACCATACGGGTTAAAGAAGGATGTTCAGAGGAGAATGCTTTCAGATTAGCTTCACAGGATGAGAAACTCTCCAAGTATCTGGACGGAAAATCTATCAAGAAAAGAATCTTTGTTCCAGGAAAAATTCTAAATATTGTCTTGGGCCCTCAAAATGTCAAGAAATGTGTTCAATAATCCACATAGAATTAGGCTGTAATTTAATTTAGATTTGAAGAATAACTAACGGCTTCAAAAGTTTTACTAGTAAAATTTGGCATCTGCAATTCAAATGGTCTGTATATACCGCTAGTTAATTTGTATAGACCATTTTTACTACTCATAGCACTATATCTCATCACTCTTATTTTCTGGTTCACTCCTTTTGTAATAGTATTCATTATAGAAGCGATGAGTGTGAGGCTCCAATAGCCTATGAGCGTGTATCCTTCATAGTATCATCGTATTTGGGTGCCATTTATTGTCAGAACGACGATCAAAGAGATTTGAGATATCTGTATAAATGTTTTTCAAATACAAGAGATTTCAAACACCTATATTAAAATAAAAAAATAAAATAGTGCATATGATTATTAATTTTAATTAGAGACTGCATTATATAAATGTTTCTAAATATTAGAAATGAAAAAATAAGATAGTATATACAATTGCTATTTTTAATTATTGACTATATTTTTTTTTTATTGAAATTCTTACTGCATTGATTTTAAAAATATAAAATCAAACTTATAATTTGCAATTGGTTGTCATAATTAAATACATGAGAATTTTAGACATTTATAAAAATATTTCTAAATACTCAGAATAGAAAAACAAGATAGTGTATACAATCACTATTTTTAGTTATAGACTATATGATTTTTTATTGAAATTTATACTGCTCTGATTTTAAAAATATAAGTTACATATATAATCTGTGATTGATTGTTAAAATTTTAATACAGAAAGATCTCAAACATTTAAATAAATATTTCTATGCTCAGAATAGAAAACTAACACAATATATACTATCACTATTTAGATGCTCACAAATTAGCGGATAATTGTTCACAAATGTATTTACGCAGTGTTTGGCAAAATTCCATAGGGGGGAAAGAAAATAAGGAAGGAAAATAAATTTTATTTTCCCTCCTTATTTTCCCCCCTCATGTTTGGATAAAAAAGAGGGGAAGGAAAATAAGTTTACTTTCCCTTGTTTGGATAACCAAATATGGGAGGAAATGAAAGAAAATATATAATACATTTCCAATTATGTCCTTTAGTAAACAAAACATTTGAATATATAATTATATTGTATAATAATAAAAAATAATTATTTTATAATCTCATTGATTTTATATGAAATTGAAATTTATATAATGATAAATATAATGTTAATACAAACAAATTCAAAAATTATTATTATATGTGAAATGTTAAAAAAATATATTTATAAATTTATTTATATTTTTTAAATATTGAAATGTAACAAAATGAATTTGTTCCCTTTTACTTATTTTGCACTCTTCCAGTCTGCTCCTCCTGCGTTAACATTTCTAGTAGCTGTGTTGGAAATAAAAAAAATAAAGACACTAAAAAAGCGATGTCTTTCACTGTTTGCTTATGCCACATTAAAATGGACGATGAGAGATAGCTTAACGTGTTGGGCATCTAGTGTATGCTACTGCCACATATTTGTGGAACTTGAAAGTGTCGGAAGCCGAGAAAACATAAGAGGATAGCAAGATGGGCATAATCGTCATTTCACATCACTGGCTCTCATTCCCCAGTTTTTTCTCTCCGTTTTGGAGAGAAAAAGGGAGGGGGAAAAATAATTTTTATTTTCCCCTCCCCTCCTTATTTTACTCCCTCCCCAAACAGGGTAAAAACTCTTTCCTTCCTTATTTTCACCTCTTATTTTCCTCTCCTCCTTATTTTACTCTCTCCCAAACACAGACTTAATGAATTTGAGTTCAATCATTATTAAAATGACTAGAAATGGTACCAAACAGCCAACAAATGAGCCAAACCCAACACCACATGAGGCCTAGTTCAAACCAACGCATCACTCATAGGGCAACTCCAGTCCATTAGCAAAGGACTAATTGGCTAGCACGACTAGGCTACAACAGAAAGTTCAACTTGCCTAGAAACCATGTGAGTCAAGCTAAATAGTAACTATCAACTCTCTTGCGAACTCCCTTCAACAATAGCACATTCATCTCTATATAAAGGAACTTAAGTATCTTTCACACTCTCTAGAATCTCTAGACTTTTGCTCTCAACTAGATTTGGCTAACTTAATCATCAGAGTGGATTTCCGATCAAGGACCATACATCTCCTAACTTTGCTAGTCTTACAAATTAGTAAGATTGAACCAATTCCCTTATTCTCAAAGACCGAATCGATCTAACCACCTAAACCATTGGCTCAGACATCAATAGTGTGGTGAGCATGAAGTTATTATAATGTACCTTCTGAAGCTTTAGCCATGGCTTCTCTCAATGACCTTAAAACTCCCCACACCAAACACTAATACCAAGTCCTAGAAAGTATTGCTGCCCGAGAACTCCCTACCTTTACTCCTCCTACAACGATGGAATACCGAGCACTTGGTCCCACACAAACACCAACCCATGACCTTTAAGCCACAGATGGCCTTGTGGTTGCCTGTATAGACTTCACAACAATACTAAAATTGTGACATCCCATTTACTAATCATTTAAATTTCTCTCTAAGTCTATCCATTGTCATTTAAAAGACCTGCTTAATTTTTTTTTTCACTATGTCTCTTATTCACCACTTAGTAATTATTTACAACAAAACATACATGAATAATCAAACTAAAATACTAATTGATTGCATACTGGCCCAACCTCTATTACACTGCTAAACAGCAACTTTGAAAAGTATACTGAATGTAATCTTTAGTCTACTCTTGTTGAAATAAGATTTCATGCAAAAGAGTGAGTTTGCATACTCAGTAAGTAAATGCACAACGATACTTCAATCTCAATTAACGTAACAATATTTAAACATAAATAACACATCATCATATCCATGTACAAAATCAAGAGTTTTTCCACTTAAATACCACATAGGCTATTAAAGGTTATTGCCACACGTGATGTCATAAATTGCTGCCACATAGGCTATAGATATCACTGCCATAAAGGCTTTCATTTTTAGTTGTTATATAGGCTATATATATTGTTACCACACCGGCTATAGATCTCATTGCCACACAGACTATCAAAAGTTCTTGCCAAACAGGCTATTATAGCATTGTCACACACAGACTATCAAATGTTCTTGCCACACATGCTATTATATCATTGTCACACAGACTATCATCTCATTGCCACACAGGCTATCATATCATTGCCACACAGACTATTATATCATTGTCACATAGGCTATCAAATGTGCTTGCCACACAGACTATTATATCAATGCCACACAGGCTATCAAATGTTCTTGCCACATAGGTTATTAAATCATTGTCACACATGTTGTTGCCACATGTGCTATCAAATATTATCGCCACATAAGCTATCAAATATTATCACCACATAGGCTATCAAATATTATCGCCACATAAGCTATCAAATATTATCGCCACATAAGCTATCAAATATTATCGCCACATAAGCTATCAAATATTATCGCCACATAAGCTATCAAATATTATCGCCACATAGGCAATCAAATATTATCGCCACATAAGCTATCAAATATTATCGCCACATAGATTATCAAATATTACCGCCACATAGGCTATCAAATATTATCGCCACATAGGCTATCAAATAGTTTTACTTGCCAAGAACATCAAGTATTAGCCTTTGAACCAATCAACTATAAATCGAATAAAATTTCAGCAATATAATGACTAATAATAACACCCGTAACTTTGGAAGCTCATATCTCCACATCCTCTCATTCTCCAGTCATAATTTATCAACATCTCATGAAAATAAATAAATTAAGAATATAACAATCTTTCATCTATGTATACCATAATATCATCACATTAAATAGCATTTCAATCCATTGAAGTATATGGCATTTAACCCATCACACATATAGTACCATTAGCTATTTACTTACCTCCTCCTTCAAGCTTATTTAGCCGTGGATGGTCCCGGCTTATTTTCACTATTATCCTCAATGCCTTGAAGACCTATTTCAATGCACCAATTCAATTCATGATGATAAAGCAAGATTTTCATTTTGTTATGCAACTATGACATGATTCGTGAAATGGACTTAGTATTTATGCATATTTTCCTTATATGGTAGACTGAGCTTGCTATACTCTCACAGCAATAACTCTAGATATACTCATCCAAATTACTTGATTCTTTTTTTTCAAATAAACTAGACACATAATGATACAACTTATTCAAATTTCAAGCCAATATCAAACACATAGAAAATGTGGTGAATTTTTGAATTTTGCCTTATTGCAATGTCATCTTAGTCTGAGTACGTCTTACCTTCTTGGGTGTATCTCAAATTGTACCAATCTAGTT
>CATIWR010179273.1:0-13416 GCA_949677035.1 Omphalea diandra | reverse complement strand
AAATGAAGTAACCCTTTTCATTTTGAATTCTTTTTGCAAAGCTTTTAAAAGAATCAAAAGTGTCATTCTTATGAGCTAGAAAGGACACCCAAGTAAACCTAGAATAATCATCAACTAGGACTAGTGCATAATGTTTTCCACTTAAGTTAGCACTTTTAATGAGTCCTATTAAGTCCATATGAATTAGTTGAAGGGTTCTAGATGAACTTACAACATTTTTAGTTTTGTGGGAGGCTTGATGTTGCTTACCCATTTGGCAAGGACCACATGTCTTGTCTTTAGTGAAATTTAGCTGGGGAAGACCTTCCATTACCTTTCCTTTAGATAGGCTTTGTAGGAGATTCATGCTTGCATGTCTAAGCCTTTTATGAATAACCAAGCTTCATTGCTCAAAGACATAAGACACTTGAAAGATTGGTTAGCCAAATTGTCTAAGTCAATTGAATAGGTATTGCCTTTCCTTTCGCCCTTGAAAATAACTTCATCATCCACTAATATGGTGACTCGACATTCCCTAGGATCAAAGGTGACTTTATTACCATTGTCACATAATTAACTTGCACTCAACAAATTATGTTGTAAGCCATTAACTAATAAAACATTATCAATCAAAGAACAACCATTTTTACCAATGGTTCTAATGCCAATTCCCTTACGCTTAGCATTGTCACTGAATATGACATCACCACCTTCTTTTTTCTTCAATGTCGTGAATAGCTTTTTATTTCCCGTCATATGCTTAACATCCACTATCCATATGCCAATTGCTTGATTTATTAGTGGTTTCCACACTTCCCTACACAATAAAAGTAAATCACTTTTTCTTAGGTACCCAAGCATACTTAGGTCCTAGTAGGCTAGAAGTTGTACGGTTTGAAGTTATAGGGCCCTCTAGTTTGAGGTGAGCCTTTCTAATAAAATGATGAATATTAATATGCTTAATTTTCATACAATAGTGACATTAGAGTTTAGACTTGTGAGCCTTTCTTCTATGCACAAACTTAGTATGAGTAAGAGGCCTTCTCATACTTTGATTATGTGAGCGCATGCATATGCACGAGTGATGAGGACTAGTAAATGATTGTTTTTATTTGTGTGTGTGAGCATACTTTTTGTTATACAAATAGGCATGGTTTGCTCTTTGAGTCTTGACTCTTGAGCTTTGGGGAGCCTTTCCTTTGCCCTTAGGCATAGATGGCTTAGTGCTAGGAGCACTTTTCTTCCCAATTACCTCAACACTTGAAGTTTGAGGTTTTGATGCTTTAGTGAATGTAATGTGAGGTGATGTGGATGAGCAGGCTTCATTGAAGCCTAAACCATGTCTAATCAATGGTGGCCTTTGAGACACAATTAATGTGTCTAAGGCTTTCTTTCCTTTATGAAACTTAGAGATTGAGCTTCTAAGCTCAATGACTTCCCCTTTTAGAGAGTCATTCTCTTTTCTTAAGGTTGCTAAGGAAGTAGATGACTTGGAAAGATTTTTCATAGATTTTTTGAGCTCATCATTTGATATTTTCAATTCGTTTACAAGATCATTAAGGGATTTATAATCATCCTTTAATTTTAGCCATTTTTTCTTGTAAGACTTCATTTGTGACTTATATTTTTCATATCTCATAGTAAGAGCCTCTAGAAGCTCTTCATCTACCTCATCAAAATCTGAATGAGAGTGGGATGAAGTACTTACCTCATTTGGAGAGTCTTTTTGTTCCATGAAACAAATGTTGGCAACTTCTCCTTCTTTTTCATCATCACTTGAGCTATCATCCTAAGTGGCTAAGAAACTTTTCTTCTTTTCCTTGTCCTATCTCTTCTTCTTTTTTTTCTCTTGGCATAATCGTATTTAATGTGGCCTTGCTTGCCACACTCAGAGGAAATGACTTCATTAGATCTCCCTCTAGGATTAGGAGTTGTCTTCTTGAAGCTTCCTCTCTCTTTTCTTCTTCTAATTAACTCCTTAGTACTTTTTGAGAGCATTGCTAGCTCTTCTTCTTCTTTGTCACTCTTTTTATCACTAAAGGTAGTTTCTACCTCATTCTCCTTGGTTGAGGATTTGAGTGCTAAAGTTCTTCTTTCTTTTTCTGATTTTCTTCTTGGCCCCTTAATTTCTTCATTTGCTCATCCTTTTGTATGACTAAATCATGAGTTAAGAGTTTGCCTATTAACACATCAGTAGGAACCTTTCCAATCTCCGGGTTAGACTCTTGAATGTTGCACACTCTTGCACCAAACTTATATAATGGAAAAGTTTTAAGGATTTTTGTGTTTACCTTATAGTTGGTGAGAGTCGTTCTAAATTTCTTCATGTTTGTGACAATGGATAGAAGTCTATTCGTCATTTCGGTGATGCTTTCATGGTTTGTCATCATGAAGAGCCCCATTCCATCTTGTACATCTCCAATCTACTTCATTTAACAAGTATTGTCCCCTCATGATAGTTTTCAAGAGTCTTCTAAATGATATGAGCTGTTTGGCGATGTTACACTCTTTTAATCTCTTCCTTAAAGAGAGAGCTTAGCGGAATAGTCATTGCCTTCTTATTCTTACCATTTGACCTCCTATAGGCTTCAACCCAATCTTCCCTTAGAATTAGTTCTTCAATTCCATCTACTACTTTAGTGGGTGGCTTCCATTCATTGACACTACATCCCTAGGGTCCACTACATCTGTATCAAAATAAATCTCCATCTTATACTTTTAATGAGTATAATCAGATCCATCAAAGTAGGGCTTAAGGTGTGAGTCGATTCCCTCTTGTTCTATGAACTTTGCTCACCCAATTAAGGCTTATTTGTGAGACTATGCTTTGATATCACTTGTTGGCCTTAGGCACCAAGAAGGGGGGTTGAATTGGTGTTTAAATAAAAATTAAAGTGAGGGATAAAGATAGAGTAGAGAAGAGACACAAAGATTTATAGTAGTTCGGGTATTAACCAACCCTACATCCACTCCTCAATTCTCTGCAATTGGGTGTTTCACTCACTTAAAGTGGTGTTTCCAAGCTCACATATAACTTTTATACTTTGTGTTTTCAAGGTTCATACAACAAAATCTCTTACAAGTATTTTCTAACGCTCACACGAAACCTCTCTCAAGTGTTTTCATAGGCTTACATTAAAACCTTTTATAATTGGTGTTTAATACTCACACTAAACAATCACTTAAAGCATAAAGAAGAATTAAAAGAATGAGTAACAAATTTGCAAGAGTTTTGTTACAAGTTAATGAATTCTCTTGCATTTACATATGTTTGGTAGAGTATTTATGACTAATACCCATCAAAGAGATGTTAGACTATAAAGCTCATCACATCTTTAAGACATGCTAGGCAAATTTTACATTAATTGCATGTCAGGTGGGAGTCACAATTGTTACTAAAGATTCACGGTCGCGACATTTCAATTTCCATACTAGAGCTAAAAATTGTAGTGAAAAACCCTGTTTGTGTCTAACAGCTAGTCCACGTGTCAACTCCTTATTGGTGATTCAGAAAAATATAGTTGTTGCTTTCTAATTGCCCACAAACTTCACGGTCGCGATTAATCCTTGTACAAGGTGCAACTGAGACGTGAATTCTCCTGTTTGAAGGAGAATTTTCATCTTCATGAATTATGGTTGCTACCCATAATGTCGCCCTCACAAATTTTGTTCTTTAATGGATACTTGGGGCACTTGGCACGTTATGGTTATGGACTTGGTTCCCTCTTCAGTCATTATGAAAGTCGCGATTGCGACTAAGGCACGATAATGACCCCAAATTCGTCTGTGACTTTGATACTCCCATCTTTGGATGAGTCGTGGCAATGATGATGCCTGTGAATTCGTCTTACCTAGTTTCACCCTGTCTTGAGCTAAGTTGCGGTCGCGAATTACAAATCACTGATCGCGAATTTGGATGAACTTCGCCTTCTTAAAGATTATGAAATTCATCCAACTTCCAATTGAAAGCCTAACTTAATTCTGCAAAACAACACTTAATGAAAACATTAGAATTGATCAATCTACTTTGTCAAGATCAAAAGAGGTCCAAGACTTAGGGTCAACCAACCTAGTCTAACATCATGGTCTCTATTATGATTTCGTTATCTCGAATTTTGATGTTCCAATGATTCTTTGAGACACATCACTGTGAATTGGCCTGCCAAATTTGTTCTAACTCTTCTCCAAGATAGCAGTCATAACCTTTTAATTCATAGATGCAAATTAGGATGTAAATTTCAATTTTTGAGTTAAGGCTTCCATTCAAATTCCAATACAATCCTAGCTAAACATCTGCAAGATCAACACTTGAAATAGATTTTAGAACCTTTCAATCCATTTTGTCAAGATCAAAAGAGAATTTTGACTTGAGTTTGACCAACCTAGTTCAACAATGTCCCCTTTTTTTTTTTGACAACTTAGATTGAATTTGCAAAGTATAAAAAATGTATACATGTATTCTTAAGTGAGTGAAAGATTTTAAGTTCTATTGAAAGGGTGATAAATCCTTTAATACCTTAAGATGCTTAAAGAAAATGTGAAGTAGAGTGCTTCTATAGAGTTGAAATGGTTAACAAATTGAATTAGTTGAAATGCTTCCGCTCCCTTTTAGTTATATACTTCCCCTCAAATATATACTAAATCTCTAGCAAGTTAGAGGTTTATTCAAACCAATATATTCAATATTCTCTCCCTTTTATCAAGATAAAAAAGAAAATGAAAGGAGAAGGAATGAGAATGATAATAATGAGTTTAATTATTAATTGTAAGTGCAATCAGTTGACAATTAGAGTGACACAAATAGAATTTTTACTAAAGAAGAAACATCAACATAGAGAAAATATGATAATCCTCAAACTTAAACAATAATCAACTTTCATTAAAGGGAAACATAAACACATAAAGCAAGTTAAACATATAAATATGTTTGATCACACACTTAGGCAAAAATAAAACATAATTTGAAAAGGAAATTGATAAAGAAATTTTTAAAAAAGAAACTAGAGGGATATCATCAACGTCTTTTTCACTATCTTTAATGATTTCTTCATTTCCTCCTCTTTGGGCTTCATCTCCTTCTTCCCTTTGGCCATCTTCTTCTTATTGTGTGTGTTATGTCAATGGAGAGAATGTTTAGAGAATATGTGATCCCTGACATTGGTTTCACTCCTTTACCTTGAATGTTGCATTTTGAATGTATAACAAAATAATGACAAAACCTTGAAAAGTTCTAATATTTGTATTTTTAGTATCTTTGTATCTTACGAACAGACCTAATGAATAGTAAAATGAGAGAAGAATTCAATGGGCATTGGAATACCATAATAGGCATTTGATAAATGTTCAAACATAGCTATGCACTCTAGACCTCACCATAAGCATTGTCATTTTATAACTGGTGTTGAATGGACCAAGTAAAAGGCATTGCATATTTATAATAAATGTTAGGAAAGTGCTCTAATTTGAGCTATAGAGCACCAAGCTCATACTTTTTAGGAAATCAATAATGGGCATTGATTATACTCTAATAGGTGTTAATCATACTCCAATAGGCATTGAGAAATGCATAATAGGCATTGAGCAAATGCTGCAAATGCCCAAAGTGTTCTGGACCATCCAGTAGGCATTGTGAAATTTGCAATGGGCATTGAATAAACCTTCAATGAGCATTGAGAAACTAACAATAGGCTTAGGAAGTATCTATTACAAGATCAATGGATATTGCTGAGAATCTATGGGCGTTGTCATCTCTAATGACTAGTTTTGCAGAAAATTTGTCAAAACTGAACATCAACTATTTCAATGACTAGTTCTGAAGTTTTGTTATATAAGAAGCATTTCTAAAGATCAAAAGGATGATAAAACTTTGAAGAACATTTGTAATCAACTAGAGAACATCTAGCAAGTTTTTTGTGCAAACTTTTTGGTATTGCTTTATTTTAGGTAGTGAAAGGATTATTTTTATAACTCTTTGAAAGTAGAATTTCTTGAACACTAAAAGTTTATTTTTTGCCTAATTGAGAGGCATTGACATTGTTGAGATTTATCCTTATTAGTGGTTAAAAGGTTAGTATTGAACCTTAGAAAAAGAGAGCAATTGTAAAGGTTTTCCTTGAGCTTAGAAAAGGGAAGGTTTTGTTTGAGCCTTAAAAAAGAATAGAAAAGGCCTAAGTGAAAGCTTGGGGAATGGAGTAAGCACGTTGTCGGACCACTATAAAACTCTATCTTGATTTGTGTTGTTGCTTTTGCATTGTATGTTTGTGTTTTTATTTACAACTCAATTCACCCCTTCTTGGGTTGCCTCATCTCCATCTAAACCAATAATGTGTCTTTTCATTCTTGAAAATCAAGAATATGACATGGAGTAATAACAACATTCTCTTGAAGGTCAACCAAGTCACTATAAATGTAAGAGAGATGAAAGAACCTTCTATTGATCATTCTCATAACCTTGTTAAGTTTCTTATTGATGAAGGAGAGAAAGATCGAAGAAGACTTTGATTTTGGATTGACCTTGGATTTTAAGGAATTATTGGCGTTTGGGTGCTTTCTTCAAGCACTAGCCTCTTCCTCTTAGAGGCATGAGTTGTCTGTTGCTTCTTTGCCCTATAGGATCCCAAAGTCTTTTGCTTCTTTGCCCTATAGGATCGCAAGGTATACACATATGAATCAAGATGAATGACCTTAGCATTGATCAAATAGGTCAAATTAAGAAAGTTTTAGAAGAGGAGATACTTTTTTATGAGGAATTTCTCAGTCTCATCATTCAAGGCACTCATGAACCTATATATGGTTGTGATATAGGGGGACAATAAATTAGCTCTTAGGTTTAGTAATTATGTGGATCAATTGATCCATAACATATCTCCCAATTTGGATGAGCTTATTTTTGGTGAGGCAAAAAAGAAAAGTTAAGTTTTTTTTAGAGACTTTCTCATTCCCATTACGCTTAGAATTGATGGAAAAGGTAATAATTCTATGGAATAGCCATATGGTTAGGGTATTGATATATTTAGCCACTGAAATTTTGGGATCATGTTTGGTTTCAATGAAAATTTCAAACCAAAACTCATAATAGATGATGTCAAGGGAAAAGATATTGAATGGAACATCATCCCCAGCTTGTAAGTTAATAAGTGAGCAAAGTTACTCAAAACTAATGAAATAGGAATCCCTAAATGCCCTAAAGATAAGACCATACAAACTTACTTTAGATTCTACCTTTTGACTAAGGGTGACGGTGCACACGAACTCTTATCCAAACTTTTCATATCTTAGTTCTTTATGAAAGATGAATTCAATCCATCCAAGTTTTGAGAGGAATGCTTAGATTTCTTCTTTGATGCCAAAAGTTTTAAGAAGAAAGTAAAAGGATATTTTATTAGGTTGGATGGTTTTTTTGGCATTAGCCTTGTATATTTCCTTCACTTCTTTTATGATTCCTTTCATGAGATGAAGAGGTGGAGGGCCTTGAGGTTGGGCAATACCTTTCCCTTTTTCTGCTCAAGTGAGTTTTTTGGGTGCCATGATACTAGAGGAAAAGAGAAGAAAGTATAAGAGATTTGAATGTAAAAATTTTAAGAGAGATGAGATGTATGATGAAGAAGAAGATAAAAGTTGAATAAAAAGGGGTTAAGGAGGCTTAAGTAGGCAAAGAATATGAGGAAAATGTTCATAAAATCATTAAAAGAGCATTGAATGAGGAAGAGGCACTATTTGAGTGTCAAATCAATCAATACCTAGTGGTTATAGTAGATCGTGATTGCAAAAAGCGTGTCACACACATTATTTATGAAATTTCTAAGTAATGGCTAAGATTTCCTTGGAAAAGAATATAGTCAATGGTCAACAGATTTGAATTTTGAAAAATTTCACGATGGTGGCCATAAATAGCGACGATGAATTTATGAAGGTTGAAAGGTTGAAGAAGACTTGTAAGTAACGATTGCTAATTGGGAGTACGATCAACATTTTTTCCATAATCCTTAAGTTACTACGTCATCCAAAGAACTTGGGTGTAACAATAACCTGGTACCACATATTCTACTTTAGTGCTAGATAAAGTAACCGAAAATTGCTGCTTTTTGCTAAACCAAGAAACCAAAGATTCAAAAGTGCTCTTCTTATCCATCAAACTACCGACATAATCCATATTCAAATATCTAAGAAGACTAAATGATGAATTTCTAGGATACCAAAGTCCTAAATGCAATGTGTCATGCAAATACTTAAAAATTCTTTTAACGACATTCAAATAAGATTCCTTATGGTAAGATTGAAATCTATCACACAAGTAAACACTAAACATGATATCAGGTCTAGATGCGATAAGATAGAAGAACAAGCCAATCATACCTCCATATTTCTTTTCATCAATGGGCTTACTCAATCATCCTTGTCTAGATTGATAATTGCACTCATTGGGGACTTTGCTACTTTGCATCCAACCATGCCAAACCTTTTGAGTAGATCCTTTATGTATTTGGCTTAGTTGATGAAGATGCCTTATTTGGTGTGATTAATTTGAAGACCAAGAAAGAATTGGAGCTAACCTATCATGTTTATCTGAAATTCCCTAGTCATACACTTAGCAAATTCCTTAAAAAAAAGATTCATCAGTAGCGCCAAATATAATATCATCAACATATATTTGCACAATGAGTCTTTCCTTGTTATGTTTTTTTACAAACAAAGTTGTATCAACCTTGCCTTTTTCAAAACCATTTTGTGAAAGAAATGAACTAATCCTTTTGTACCAAGCCCTTGGAACTTATTTCAAACCATAAAAGACCTTAGTTAATTTGAAAACATGATTTGCAAAATCATGAGACTAAAAACCCAAAGGTTGTTCCACATAAACTTCTTCCTTAATAAGACCATTTAAAATGCACTCTTCACATTCATTTGAAAAAGCATGAGCTTCATATGGGATGCAAAGCTAAAAGAATCCTAATGGTCTCTAATCTTGCTATGGGGTAAAGGTTTCATCATAATAAATACCTTTCTCTTAGTTGTATCATTTAGCAACCAATCTAGCTTTGTTTCTTGTTATGTAATCTTGCTCATCTAACTTATTTCTAAACACCCATTTGCATCCCACAACTGGGTGTTCCTTAGGCCTAGGAACAAGTTTCCAAACTTTGTTTCTCTCAAACTAGTTAAGTTTATGTTGCATAGCAATCACCCAATTCTTATCATCAAGAGCCTCATCAACTGATTTTGGCTTAATTTGAGAAACAAAAGTAAGATTATTATCTAAAGCATGTAATTGAGCTCTAATACTTACTCCCTTAGATGTCTCACCAACGATAAAATCTTTTGGGTGATTCTTGGAGTATCTCTAATCCTTGGCAAGTCCTTAAGCTTGGTTTTTCTCTTGTTGAGGTTGAGGTTCTTCAACTTCTTGTGGTGGCTTATTATCTTTAAGATCAATCACAACTTCCTTAGGAGTTGAATCAAACTATATCTTCTCAAAGTCACCTATAAGATCATCAACAAAAAAACCTTTTTGAAGATCAAGTTTGCTAGAGTCATCAAATACAATATTCATAGACTTTTTAATCATCATGGACTTTTTGTTAAACACCCTATAGGCCTTGCTAGTGATGGAATAACCAAGAAAGATACCTTCATCAATTTTTGAGGCAAATTTTACAAGGTTGTCCTTGGTATTGAGTATGTAGCATTTACAACCAAACACTTTATGATATGAAAGTTTGAGTTTTCTACCATTCCATAGCTCATAATAAATTTTGTTTAGAATGAGTCTTTTAAAAATATGATTTGCAATATAACATGAGATATTAATGGCTTCGCCCTAAAAGTAATTTGACAAAGAATACTCAATAAGCATAGTTCCAGCCATTTCGACCAAAATTCTATTTTTTTTCTCTTTACAATGTCATTTTGTTATAGTGTTCTAGGAGTAGAAAAGTTGTGAGAGATCCCATTTTTCACCTTTTAATTAAGCAATTAATTGACATTTTTTATACATGTTACTTTAGGATTATATATGCATAAGTCATTACATCTTGTATTTTTTTTTTTTTTATGTCTGTTAAGAAAAGTATATGCATATCAAGTAGTTTTTTAAGTTTTTCATCAAATTTTAGAACTTGGCATTTAATCTTTTGAGTTGAAAATTTTATCTGCACTTTATAGAAGAGATGATTTAGGCATTGCTTATTTTGTTCTTATTTATGCTTTTTACCTACCTTTCTCTCTTGGAGCCCTAAAATATACTCTTTGAGTATATAATAGTATTTTCTTTATTTGACCATATATATCGCTTACCATATAGCCATATTATAGATTTCCCTATCAAGATAACTTCATAATTCAAATATTGACATAAGAATTTTAGTTAAGAATGGTGGTTTGAAATTATTGAGCTTAAAAAGTATATGAAATTTATTTCTTGATGTATTATAAGTTTGTATACTAAAGCAAAAAATATGTTTGGGAGAAGGAATGAAGAATGGGCATTACATAATTAAGATTATAATTGGATTAGTAAGCATAAAAAATTCCAAATAATATATTCATATGTGTTGACTTATTCAATTATAACAAACAAATAAATTATGATCATGACTAATATGAATATGCTTAAAAGGCTAAGACATGGCATGGTTAGGGTAAATTTCATAAGTTTTGATTAGAAATTTTATTTTATGAATTTTCTTTTATTTTGTTCCTTTTTTTAAAGCCAAAACCCTAAGTTTTTTTTTTTGTTTAAGCCAAAACCCTAAGTCTAACATTAAAAGCTAAGTAAAGACCTTTTTCATTCTTTTGAAAAATGTTTGAATACAATAGTGAAGATTGATTGAAATTTTTACTTATGGAATTATGAGAACTTTTACTTGGGAAGTTCAAAGATTATTAATATATTTATGTTTTTGTCTAAATTGCATCAAATTAAAAGGTGTATTATGGCTTTAAATGTATGGCTTAGGTAGTTTATTCAAATCTATTTATTCATAAGCTTTGAAATAGGAATTTAAGCATTATTATATGTTTGAATGATGTTATTTTACTCTAAAGACTCTTTGAGATCTATTGATTCAAACTCTGTTACGATTTTTGTAAACTTATATCTTATTTTTAGTTTTGTTTGCTTGAGGATAAGCAAGAATTTAAGTTTGAGGGGTATTTAACAGGTGTACTTTATGATATTATTTGCCTTTAATTCTTGAATTACTATATTATTTTCAAGTATTTTTATAGTATTTTTACTAATTTCTAATTACTATTATATTTTGGTCATTTAAGTTAGCTTATTAGGGAAATATTCACGAAAATAAGCTAAATTCAACTTCAATTGAGAGAGGAGTAGCGAATCAGGACATTTTCGAGAGATGATATGAATTTTGAAAGAGAAATCTGGGCATCAAATTCACCAAAATACTAAATATATGTGTCTAGTTACTATTGGAATAAACCTTGTATCATTTGGTTATAAGACTCAGGAGACTTTAAAAAAAAAAAAAAGAAAAACATATTCAGAAGGTAATAACCAATGTAGCATCAAAATGTTTTGAGTTAAATCAAAAGGAATGTGATATAATTAGAAACTAGAAAAACTATAAAGTTATGGAGCACATATAAGTTTCTAAGGCAAAAAGAGTTAATGCAATTGAATTTTTTAGCTAAAGATATTGTTCTTGCAAATTGGTGTGTATAGGATGTTACTAACAAAATGTCTACTCAAAGAAACTTACATTAGTTCATACAAAACCTCAATCTTAGGTATGCACCCTTATTTAGAAGTTGCAATTTCAAAGTAAAAAAAAAAACCCCTTCATACACAACCTTAATCTAGCTTTTACAATGTAAAATCAATAATTCACAACCTATATCTAATTTGTATAAGACAAAATTTATTATGCACAACCTAGGTTGGGGTTGTACATACTGACATGAAAATTTCAAGTTTCGATTTTTAAGCTTCCTATTCAAATTGCTCTCCTATTTTGGCATCTTATACGACTATATATGTAATTTATAAGCCAAAATTAAGGATATCTAATAATAGTAATACATTATTAACATCAAAAGCAAGATTAAATTAAGGGATTTTGTTGTATTAATTTGGAGAATTCAAGAAAGATTAAGGGTTTTCTTATCACATTGGAATGAGTATCTCTAAACTCTTTTATTTTAATTCTTTTAGCAATTTAATATGATTATAATTTCTTCATCTATCTTTGATTCTTTGATTAGTACGATAATGAATTAAATTTGTTATTCTAGGGGCTAGGTAGTAAGCCATTAGTTTGTTTTTATTTATGCTATGTAATTTTGATTTATTGTTTGAGTGCTTTAATTCCTTGCATGACTAAAGAGCTCCTTTTATACATGTTTAAGGTACCATATCAAGTAGTGAAAGTGGAAGCACATTATTAAATAATGAACTTAAGAATTTATAGCTTAAACATTTAATGAGATGTATGTGTAATTACCAAATAACTTAATGAATTACTATTAATCTTTGTGATCACAAAATTAGAAGCAAGTTAATAGAAATATCACTAATATAGCTTGGAACAACATATTAGGTACCAAGGTGATTCATCTTCAATATTTAAGTATATGTATGATCACTTGAATTCGTAGTTACAAACACAGTATATAGAAGTGGTGAACCTTAATTCCCTAAAATGTTTCCATTCATAAGGTTTCCTTTAAATTGTAAATATTGTTAATTATAGTTGGTTTGTTAGTTTTACTTCTTTAATCAATTTGCTAGATAATAATAGAAGTTAATTTACATTAATTATAACTTATCCTCATAGGATCAACACTCTACTCGTTCTATATTACTTGCCATGATGCTATGCACTTGCAATTATACCAATAATAATAATAATAATAAGCTTTAAGTTTTTCATTTTTTACTTTAACACTCTTATGAAATTAAGTTATATCATATATCATAATATGGAAATGCTTTAAGATGAAGTCCATGGAACTCATACGCTTTAAAAAGGTAACTATAGTAATTATGAGATAACTACTATATTAAAGTGTTATTCCTAAATCATTCTTGTTCAATGCGCTATTGCAATTGGACATTGATAAAACTATTAAGATTGATAGATTCCATGTTGTTTATTTGATGGTCAAGTAAGTTATTGATCTCTTAAATAAAAGTATATGAAGTACTTAGAATTAACATATAGGTATTTGTTAGGGAAAAAATTCATTAAATAACCTATTTGGAAATCTCATATGGAACTTTATTTGTCTCTATGAAATCTCTTATAGGATTATGTAAGTGATCCTTATGCCTTAAGATCAACATAGTGTCTTGTCATGAGATTGTTGATACTTTAATTTATGGCATCAATTGTCCTAATTAATGATTTCTTATAATATATATATATATATATATATATATATATATATATATATATATATATATATATATATATATAT
>CATIWR010179221.1:0-31157 GCA_949677035.1 Omphalea diandra | reverse complement strand
CAAACTATTATATACATTAATCTGGAATTTTCATTCGAACAAGCACTCCCAAAATTAATGCTTCTAATAACCCTCTTTGGACATGTCATTATATACATTAATTTGGAATTTTCTCTTTATCTCAACCGGCCCTCCCAAAATAAATGTATCTGATAACCCCCTTTGGCCAGGTTATTAAATACATTAATTTTGGAATTATCTCTTCGCAAAAATTAAAAATAACTCTACGAATTTCAATAGGTGTCCCACTTTGGCAGTAACACCCATATCAACCCATAAAATTATTTTTAATTAGAGATTTATAATAGCCCAATTAAAATACATACTAAACACAAATATATATATTTCTAAAAATACACAAGGTATAAAACTCAATATACCTTAATTTTAAACACATAATTATTTTCTTATATATGTGCAAAACAAATATCTATTTATTTATTAATATCACAAGGTCAGTGTCACTTAATAATAAATAGACAAACAATTATATACATAACCCAACTGAATATATATATATATATATATATATATATATATATATATTAATAATTATTAAAATAAAAATAAAATGTGTCATAATGTACGTGAATTATAAGTTGATTATATAAATATTAGCTCGGATAAGATATTAACAGGTAATTGGCTTAGCTTAGTTAGCTAAAATCAATGCTAAGAGACTTGTAGTCGTGGATTTGAGACTCACAGTATGCATTGCCTGTTTTTTTTTTTTTTTTTAGTTTGATCAAAATTATATAATTTTAGACTAAATTGCTAAAATTAATCAATTACCAATAATCAAAATTCATCAAATTCTTTAAGAATTCTGCCAAATTGGATTTCAATCCAATATACCCCATATTCACACCCTTCATCCACAGACCATGCAATTTTTTTTTTTTTTTTTAAATTGATGGTCCAAATTCATTAAGCCCAATAAGAATGGAGTATTGCTACTGGACCCACTAAATTATCAGCTGGTTGTGCAAAAGTTGCGTTTGAATTCAAAGACACCACTATCCCATCCCCTTTTCACATGGCAAATCAGGATGATGATTATATCCACAACACAACCTTATCACGTCCCTCGGGTCTCATTTCACTTGGACTCTCCTTCCACCATGCCCCACGAATCCATCTATTACGGGAAATAAAACTCAAGCAGAATAGCACACCTTTTTTTTTTTTTGGACTAAATTCCCGTTGAGACCAACCAAGGTTTCAAGTTGAAACAAGTTCAAAGGATTCTCTGTTATTGAGCGAGACAAGTTGTAAGTAATTAACTAATCAATCTGCAAACTTTGAAACTTCTCCTCCCAATCCCATATTCATTGCCAATATCTTATGCCACAAAGACTAAGACGATGACGTTTTAGACACCCACCCTTGTTCGTCCCCTCGTCGGATTGTCTCCCATTAGCTCTCGGGGTTGCGACATGACAAGGTGAAAAGAGAGAGAAAGACAACAAAATAGTACAGGAAGAAGAGAAAGAAACGGTGCAGACGACATGTTCGATGAATTGCTTCAAAGGGCCGAGCAGGACAAATGTTTCCTTTAATATGGGAATAGCTTGCACCATTTTATATTTAATTGCAGCAACTAAAGTCGAGCTTAATAACATAATGGAGATGCGAGTGTAGATGGAGGCTCTTCTTTAAAGTACAAGAGATGAATTGCCCAAGAACAGTGAGAGTTTTTCTTCCATCACTGATGTAAGGTAAAAGGAGCAGATTGCAATGCCTGTTTGCGTTGGGTTGGCAATTTTGGGAACGGGGTTGAAGAAAGAAAAGGAAAGAAAAAAAATTTTTGGCTAAAGCTGGATTCGAATCCAGGACTATCACTATCAACCTCTCCGCACCTCACCAACCATTCAAACTAGGCAGATAACTCGTTGTGTTAGAGACAAATAAATATATATCAAACCTATTCAGTCAGTTATCAAAATAATAATAACTTCTTTTTTTTTTTTTTGTTATTATCAATAAACAATATTTAGGGTTTTAAATACAATCCCAAGACTTTGATACCACATGTAAGTAATTTATTAAAGATCTAGTACATAAATTTAGAACACAAAATCTAATTATTAAACGGAAACAAATTGCGTATCTGTCTCCTCGTTGAATCTCAAATTGTTCCCCACCATTATTCTAATCTCTGAAAATAGAACACTTGGATAATATGTCAGAAGAGTTGAAAAACAAAAGCTAGATATTCATCTCCTTGACCTTCTCAAAGACGGCTACAATAGGCGTAGCAACTAGGGTTTTCTGTTATCAAGGCAGGAGAGGGGACCTAACCTATTTATAATAATTTTAACAGGCTCATTCATCACAGGTCTATGTTAAAATAGGTCTACACTGACCGTCTTCCATATCGGCTCACAAAAGATGTCACAAGCCCATAACTCCATTGATCACATTTTAATTGGACTTACCCACAATCAATAAACTATATTATTCAGTCCATTTTAATAAATAATTAAAATTAACTCATAATTAATATTAGCCTACAAAAAAAATATTTCCAACAATAACAACAACAGAAAAGTTGTTTCTAAGAGCAGCAGAAATAGTAGTTTCTAAAATATGTAATGATTAACCTTGGATTTATACCATTTAAGAGCTAAAATAATAATTAAATAATATACAACCTAAAATTGAAAAATATGATAGTGGTGAAACAGAGCATTGAATGAACTGCAAAGAAAGGAAAATAAAGAAAGAATGCAGAAATATAATATGCAGTGTGGGATTGGGGACCCCTTCTGTTTAAATGGAATTCAAGAAAGCTAATAAAAGTGAAAGTTGAGTCCCTGTCAACCGCACAGCACAGGCTGCGCCACATCCCACTCCTACCTTCCTTTATTTCACTACCCACCATCTTCCACTTACCTCTCTTATTGTTTGCTTTTCCTGATCACTGATCACTTTATTTATACACGGTCTGACCCATTTGTCTGCACTCAAAACTAAGCCTCCTAGTTAGCTTGTATTCACTTCAAATGCCATTCATCCTCTTCTCCCTTTTTCCTTGATCATTATGTTTAGGTTCCACTCTTTGTAAATATTTTGAAAATCGAATCAGAAAAAATTAAAAATTGAATTGGTGACTGATTCGGTTAGGTTCTATTTGGATTGATTTTATTTTATTTTTTTTAATTTTTATTAGTATATTTTAATATTTATAATTTTTAAAATTATTTTACAAGTATTTTTAAATTATATTTATTATATAACTAATTAAATCAAATTAATCAGATTGATCAGATCGATTAAAATGAGAATCGATCAGCTGATCAGTTTACTAACTATTCCGATTTTAAAAACATTAAATTTAAGATAGATGTTTATCATTTATCCCTACATTAATTTTAGTTAATTATTAATATTATAATGATTAATTTTAGTTAATTATTAAACATTAATTATTAATATTATAATGATTTTATTGGAAATACTATAATAATAAATTAGCTAAAATAATAATAATAAATATATTATTTTTAATAAATAAATTTAAAGATATATTTATTTTTTTTATGTAAAAATAAAATCTGTTAATCAAAACTTTAAATTTCATTTTTTAAAAACTATAAATAATCCATCAGTTACTAACTGCTATTATTTTATTTAACTAAATGTGATTTTTATACTTTTTAATATTTATAAATTAAAAAATAAAAGGACTTCATTTAAAAAGATAAAAGGAAAACACCTGAGAATCATCTGGGAGAGCCAAGCCAACTCTAATCTCTCACCCTCCTCAGATATGCATTTTTGTCCCCTCGGGGGTCAACTCAACCAGTAGGCCACTTGTCGCCTGCAGGTCAAAAGGCCTATTCACACACTGGCCTACGTGTATGCCACGTGGGAAACTCATGTCCTCACAAGAATTGCCACGTGTCCACATCCATTAAATAGCCCCAACCCACCTGCCAACCAACTTTCGATGTCCATTGTTCTCTTGCCCGTTAATAAAGCCTCCTACTCGTCCCCCTTCCCTCCCCTCCTTTCTCTCTCTCTCTCCTCTTTAAGTATCCATCAACAGCTCATTTCCACTTTCCGCCGATTCTCACTGGAACCGTAACTTCTTTAACTACTTTTCTGGGTTTCTCAAATTCCTATTCCCACAGAAGCACCATTTCTTATTTCGCCCCTTAAGCTTCACTCTTTTGGTCTATCATTTAGTGAAGTTTAGCTCTTCTTTCTTTTTTTTTTTTTTTTTTTTTTTGTGGTAGGGTCCATTATTTTGTCTGTTCTCCGTGTTTATCTGGTCCGAATTTATCCGTTAAAAAGGAGGATCCTTTTCAACATTTTTTCCATTTTTTGCTTTGAACCCAATAACCATCTCTATATTGTTTTTGTATATTTTTAGCTAGACTACTACTTCTTCAATGGGGATTCTTTAGTTTTCCTTGTTAAATCGCAGAAAGATTGAAGCTTGCAATGGTGAACAAGAAAGAGGTGTTAAAGTTATTGGCTTGCTCGCTGGTTTTAGTATCACATTGTGTGGCATCTCTAAACCCGTCTCTAAACGACGATGTGTTGGGTCTAATTGTGTTCAAAGCAGACCTTCAGGATCCTAAAGGAAAGCTTTCATCTTGGAACCAAGATGATGATACTCCTTGCAATTGGGTTGGAATAAAGTGCAACCCAAGATCCAACCGGGTCACTGAGCTCACTCTTGATGGCTTCTCTCTCTCGGGTCGGATCGGACGTGGACTTTTGCAGCTCGACTTTCTCCACAAGCTAACATTAGCAAAAAACAATCTTTCTGGTACGATTAGCCTTAATCCTGGTCGCCTTGAAAACCTTAGAATTATTGATTTGAGTGAGAATAGTCTTTCTGGGCCAGTCCCATATGACTTTTTTAAGCAATGTGGATATTTAAGAGCCATTTCTTTGGCCAAGAACAAGTTTTCAGGTAAGATTCCAGCTTCTTTGAGCTCATGTGCTACTCTTGCATCTATAAATTTGAGTTCCAATCACTTTTCAGGGTCTTTGCCAGCTGGGATTTGGGGTTTGAATGGGCTTAGGTTGCTTGATTTGTCTGATAATTTGTTGGAAGGTGAGATTCCTAAAGGGATTGAAGGTTTGAACAATTTGAGAGATATTAACTTGAGTAGAAATCAGTTTAGTGGGGAGGTTCCTGAAGGGATTGGAAGCTGTTTGTTATTGAGGTCTATTGATTTAAGTCAAAATTCTTTTTCTGGGTACCTTCCACAGACAATGCAGAAGCTTAGCTTGTGCAATTATGTGAGCTTGAGCAACAATTTGTTAACTGGTGAGGTTCCAAACTGGATTGGAGATATGAAAAGCCTTGAGACTTTGGATCTCTCTGGGAATAGATTCTCCAGTCAGGTTCCTAACTCCCTAGGAAATCTTCGGTCTTTGAAGGTGTTTAATTTATCTTCTAATGGTTTGAGTGGGAACTTGCCGGAATCTATGGCCAATTGTGGAAGCCTTTTGGCTTTGGATTTCAGCAGGAATTCGATAGGTGGTGAGCTTCCTGCGTGGATTTTTGGTTCGGGTTTGGATAAAGTTCTGCATTTGGAGAATAAGCTGAGTGAGAAGATCAACTCAGTTCCGACGCTTCAGATTTTGGACTTATCAGAAAATGAATTTTCTGGTATAATTTCAGCTTCCATTGGGGTATTGAGCAGCTTGCAGTTCTTGAATCTATCAGGGAACTCCCTTGTGGGTTCTATTCCAGGGACTCTTGGAGAGTTGAAGGTACTGCATGTTCTTGACTTGAGTGAGAATAGGCTAAATGGAAGCATTCCTCTGGAAATTGGAGGAGCTTTTTCCTTAAAGGAACTCAGATTGGAGAGGAACTTACTGTCAGGGCAAATTCCCAGTTCGGTTGGAAACTGTTCTTCACTAACAACTCTGTAAGCTCCCTGTGCTACTTCTCTTTCTCCCTTTCCATAATTTCTTACTCTCTTATTCATCATTAAAATTTTTTATGCCGAACTTAGTTAAGATCATGAATACTTGTAAAGTTGTTGCCTTTAGAATAGTTGGAGCCATTTTCATTAAAATTTACAATTAAACCATGCTTGTGTACTCAAATTCTAGATAAATTATAACTATTGTTGTAGTAGATAATGTAATCCCTTTTCAAATAAAATTGATGCCTTCTTTTGAAGGTTTAGTCTTTCGGAAAAACATCAAAATATGGTTGGATTATCCTATGATCTCTCTCTCCTTTTTTTTTTTTAAAAAAAAATTGTGAGGATTTGAAAGTTAGAGTTCCTCCCATCTTACATGAATAAAATGTTCAAATTTCTGGCTTTATTGTCTGATAATTAAGAAACTAGAAAAGTTCTTTGATGCTTTGATAGTTGTCTACCTTTTGTTGATACCTCTTGTTTAGTGAAACAAGTTGAGATGTCTTCATCATTGTAACGGATTTTTTTTTCCTTTTTGTTTGTTTCTTTCCTATTGATTTCGTAGGATTCTCTCTCAAAACAAGCTGACTGGACCAATACCTGCAGCAATAGCGAAACTTAAAAGCCTACAAGATGTGGACTTGTCTTCTAACAGCCTCACTGGTGGCCTACCCAAGCAGTTGGCTAATCTCCCCAACCTTGCCTCTTTCAACATTTCCCATAACCAGTTGCAAGGTGAATTACCTGCTGGTGGTTTCTTCAACACCATATCACCTTTTTCTGTCTTTGGCAATCCATCCCTCTGTGGTGCTGCAGTCAACAAGTCTTGCCCTGCAGTTTTACCAAAACCCATTGTTCTTAATCCAAACTCTTCCACTGACTCAAATGCTGGCATGCTTCCTCAAAATGTTGGTCACAAAAGAATCATTCTAAGCATATCTGCTCTTATTGCCATTGGCGCAGCAGCTGTCATTGTTGTTGGTGTTATTGCTATTACTGTGCTTAACCTCCGTGTTCGCTCATCAACATCTCGATCTGCAGCTGCAATAACCTTATCTGCAGGTGACGACTTTAGCCATTCGCCCACTACAGATGCTGATTCTGGCAAGCTTGTCATGTTTTCAGGTGATCCTGACTTCAGCACTGGAGCTCATGCTCTGCTCAACAAGGATTGTGAACTTGGGCGCGGTGGGTTTGGAGCAGTCTATCAAACCATTGTTCGAGATGGGCATCCGGTTGCCATCAAGAAGCTCACTGTGTCTAGTCTTGTCAAATCACAAGAAGATTTTGAAAGAGAGGTTAAAAAATTGGGGAAGGTTAGGCACCAAAATCTTGTGGCGCTTGAAGGTTATTACTGGACCCCTTCGTTACAGCTTCTAATATATGAATTTGTCTCTGGTGGGAGTTTGTATAAGCATCTCCATGAAGGATCCGGTGGACATTTTCTTTCATGGAATGAGAGGTTCAATATAATTCTTGGGACAGCAAAAAGCCTTGCTTATTTGCACCAATCAAGTATCATCCACTATAACATAAAATCAAGCAATGTCCTTATTGACAGCTCGGGTGAACCAAAACTGGGAGATTTTGGCCTGGCAAGATTGCTGCCAATGCTAGACCGCTATGTTTTAAGCAGCAAGATTCAAAGTGTACTAGGTTACATGGCGCCTGAGTTTGCGTGCAGAACAGTGAAGATAACAGAAAAATGTGATGTATATGGGTTTGGCATTTTGGTTTTGGAGATTGTTTCTGGCAAGAGGCCTGTCGAGTACATGGAAGATGATGTGGTGGTTCTTTGTGACATGGTCAGAGGATCATTGGAGGAAGGAAGTGTGGAAGAATGTGTAGATGAAAGGCTCCAAGGGAATTTCCCCACCGATGAAGCAGTTCCAGTAATGAAACTGGGATTGATATGCACTTCACAAGTGCCATCAAACCGGCCAGATATGGGAGAGGTGGTAAATATACTGGAGCTGATCAGATGCCCTTCAGAAGGACAAGAAGAGTTGGGATGAATAGGAATCTTAGTTAGAGCAAGGATATTTAAAATGGATTATTCGGCGAAGAGGAATCCGGTTTGTTCAATTGATCAAAGAGCAGAAACTTCATTGTTGGAAGTTCTTTTTCCTTTTTATTTCCTTGTATTGGTTCTTCTCTTGTTTGATTCCTGTTTATGCTTGTAATTTCTTCTCAATGTTACAGTTAGGTTAATCGGATTCCCTTTCACCGGCTTCCATTTGAGAACACTTTGGATATTTTTACCCAGTTACCACTGATCTTCTTCAGCTTCCATTTGGGCATTTGGTTTTGTTTCTAGTTGTTAGCTCATATTAGCTCTGATTTCTGACTCCTATTTCCTAAGGCATATAGCCTGAAACTTGATTGTGACATGCGTTGTATATCATTGATGATCCTTCATTTGAACTTCGTATTTGATTTCTTGTTTCTAGTCAACAACATTCTTACTTTGGTAGTGACAATTGTCCGAAGGAGGATGGCCTCGAGAACAGGAAAACAGGTGTTGACGCTATGGCTCCTGTCCTAGACACGCACAAGTCCTATATCTAAGTTCCACCTAAGATTGAATGAATGCAATTTATCACAATTTTTCTTGTACTTCGCGTGAATGCCAAATTTGACTCTTAATTCTCTAGATAAAGAGTGCAGCAGTGCTTATTTCATTTGTCAAGATTGTGTTGTCCATGAGAACAAAAGTAGAGGTATTAAAATACATGCCTGCGAGTCAAAAGTGATATAAGAGGCTGACTGCCAAAGATTCTCGGCACCCACTTTGAAGCAAATAATCTTAGTGCTCAATTTAATAATGAAAAGGGTCATGGAAACCACAATAGAAAAGTGAAAATTTTAGTGTTAAAGAAAGAACACTTGCCTTAGAGATGAAGATTATGAAGATATGGAAATAGAATGATACTCGCAATGATGCTGTCGGAATAGAAGCATTCTTTTTTTATATTGGGTTTTGGCATGGTACCCATATGTTTTTGTTAACTAATAACCAACTTTCTTTAAATGCATATTTTGTTTGCTTTTTATTAGACTTGTTTAAATGTCCCTACTTCCAATGGTTTTTCATAAGCTAATAGTACATTTTAACACAACTAATCTCACATGGGCTTGCCCTTATTCTTCTTCCAATCTTCATTGACTCAGAGTCATTGTTTTTCTTCCTATTATACTAATTGTTATTATTTATTAATTGTGGTGCAACCTTTAATTTAATCAACCAAACTACTTTCTCTTTTTAGGGCAGGAGTCAAAAGAATTAAAATTTCCATGACCATGTGCAAGGATTACAAGCAATGAGTTGGCCCTACTCCCTAGTGCAGTCAACCTTGTCCTTGAGGTTTTATCAATGGTGATGGGCCCTAGAGAAGTTTGTGGTTTAGTGTCATCATCATCAACTTGCACATGGGGTCCTTAATAATCTTGTTTTTTGTCTGAGGATGGAATATTAAAGTCCTCTTAGTTACAGGAGGTGACATTGAAATCACTTACTGTACTTGAATCTGACTGACCATAGTATCTGTTACCATATCCCATTGTTAATCTCCATTATCAAGAATCTCTCTTTGATTATTCAATATTTGATGGATCAACATGGAGCCAAGAAGCATGGCAGAGCACAACCCTATTAAAACAAGACCACCATCTCCATGTTTCTTGAAGTTGTGTTATGCACTAATAATACACATTAGCCATCAAATTAAGTATTCAATTCCAAATTTAACAGCTATATTTTTCGGGTAAGGGTTGCACTAAGAGAAAAAAGGTAGTAAAAGCTGTATATTGTGATCTTTTAAATATAAAATACATGAAAAGAACAGAAATTATTTCCACTTCTAAATTTTCCTTGGAAAATTTTCTTGCTTTATTGAGAGACAAAATGATACCTCTCAGCTTTTGTTAAGTACATTGCAGTTGAAACAAGACAGCAAATGATCTTGGATTGGTGGGTGGGGGCGATGTGCTCTTTCCAACAGATGCCCACTTATTAAATTTATGAATATGAAATGCGCATTTGCAGCTTTATGCTATTGATCTTCCATGAATTGATCGAGGCTTTTGTGCTAAATTTCTTCCCAGCCATCAAGTGAAATTCTTGGAAGCAACTTCCAAGAATTACCAAATTCTGAATTCATAACTTCTCAATGTGTGATTAGAAACAAAAAAAAAAAAAAAAAAGGCTTTTTGTTGACATAATTATATTAACTGACTCAATTACTCAACTGATACACCTACAGACAATAAAAACCATAAGTGAAAGTATTGTTCAATGCCTAGACCTCCCATAAGCTCAAAATTTTATTTTAAAGAAAATAAAATACAAGTCTAGCTCAGTACTTTGATGCAGTCCAACGTGTAATAAAGAGAAGCTGGAATTATAAGACAATAGCAATATGCATATTCTTGTAGTCTCTGTTTAGGTTTGGGAAGATTCAAGAAAATATCAACTGTGTGCAAAAGATGCAAATAACTAAATGGCTAGTGAGAATCATTTTGACTCTGTTCAATAAAAAGGTATCTTAATCTTCCCCAACTTAATATTAGTTCAAAATGCTAAAAGTTCTGGGCTATAAAAGAAGCATGCAAAAAGCAAGAAAATTACATCATAATCAAGCCAGTCCCCGTGCTTCCCTTGTTGGTTTTCATATGGCAGCAGTTTTCTTATGATACTCACAAGATGGCTATGTTTCACTTCTGCTGCTTTACATAGACTGCTGCATCCTACTCTAGATGTAATTCCTGTGCTTTTGCTATGCACAATTAAAACAAAATAGAAAAGAGTAACAAATTCTTTTGGTTCGTCAGAATTGCTATAGCATTATCTATTTTTTCAACCTGTTTCCAGATCTTAGTGAACATATACAAAATACTGAATGACAACTCAATTTTACATCTTCATCCAGCCATAGTTTCTGTAACTTTCTACATCTATTTATCTCTATTTTATCTCTTTGTTTCCCCTGCCTGACTTTGTAAGCAAAGGGTTTCAATTCTATTCTTACTCTAATCATCCCAGTCATTTTCCCATCCATTTGTATCTGAAGTTCTGGACATATGGCCATTGGCTGCAACATTTTCTGTTTGATCTCCATTTGATGATTTCACTTCCTGTGGTTCTTCCCATTGATCATCCCAACCTTGATTCCATCCTACTGCCATTTCCTCATCATTCACTGAGTGAGAGACTGGTTGCGCCATTTGAAGCTCCTGATAGCGCATTCCATCAACCTGCTGTTCATTTTTTCCAATCTTGCAGCAGGCCCATGCCCCTCCAGCAATCAGAATTGTGAAAAACAGTAAGTAGCCACCGTATATGGGAGATAAATAAGTGGCAAACTGCTTATAGAATGCAGCATCTTGTTTCATCAATCCAATGGGAATTATACATTTCCCATTTCCAGCAGTTACTATTATAGATGGGCTTCCTTCAATATTTGCCATGATTTTTATCTGAAAAAAGAAATGCAGTATGGCCAATCAAAGACAGAAATAGATAAGGATAAATAAAATGGTACAGCATAAAAGGTCTCAACCAAACCTTTTTGCCTTGGTGTTTAGATACTTGTATCACGGGGAAAGTAATACTAATATCTGAGATTGTGACATTCACTTTCAAGGGGTTCTCTCCATCATTCTGGATAAGAAGAAACAAATCCTTGGAAGCTACACACAAAGAAGAGTACTTTAGTTTTACCCAATGTTTTTAAAACCGGACTGATCAATGAACTGTTCAGCTGACTCGTTTCAGTTCGACTGGTCCTGTTCAATTAGTTTAATAATAAATAAAATTCAGAAAATATAATTAAAATAAACTTAAAAAATAACAAATATATAAATAAATTTATAACAATTAGAAATATAAAAATAATATTAAAAAATTGGTCCATAAAGAACTAAACCATTCATTGGTCCGATTCCTGATTTTACTGGTCTGATCGGTTGATCTAGTCTGGTTTCCAGAACATTGGTTTTACCCATTAATAAGTAGGAAATGGAAGCTGATAAAATCAAATCCAAACATATAGCCATTTTGTGCAAATCAACAATCCGACTTTCTCATGGAAAGAAATATATCCACACGCTGTCTCCTATTATTGCAAATAGAATAACATGTTCTCTTCTTCACATAGAAAGTAGACATTACTAATAAAGGTCCTAGAGAAGAAACAGTCAAACTGGGAGAAAAGTTAATCAGCAACTACTGAGACTAAGATCAAAACAAAAAGTTTCAGTTGAAAGCAAACAGTAGCACACTGAGAATAAATCTTATAGTTAATATGCATCACTCACTTTGATGGCTGTACAACAAGAGTTCCCAAACAACATTTCATCAAATGCTATAAATAAATAAAACTCAAAATAACTAATTCATTTCATCAAATATTATAAATAAATAAAACTCAAAATATCTAATTCATTTCCTAAACTAATTAACCCTAACAAGCCAGTGCATGCCGTAACCCAATACAACCTAAAATTGCTTCAATAATCTCCACATGGTTCAGAAAATAGACAAGTGTAAACTGATGGTTCAAGAACAAGCAAAGTACACAACACCCTGAAATTCATTTAAGAACCTCAAATGCATGTGGTGGACAAAGAGTTACCTTGGTTTCAGAGTGGCTAAAGTACATCATATGAAAACATCCCTTCCAATTTTAGTGCTGACAGTATGGCAAATATTAACTTCTCTAAAGGATGGTTTTTTATTAATGTCATTGCTATATTTTCTCTCTCAGTTAAGGTCCTAAAAGGTTGCTGTGCACATTATCATAAAAACTTGCAGGAAGATCGAGGCTGAAACTACCCTTCAACTCTAAGGATTCTTGTGGTAAGGATGATGGTTTTAGTCTTAAATAAAAGGAACTCAGGTTTTGAGGAAAGCTCCAGGAACCTGGCCTATACTTCAATCAACTACCGTGATTATTGAGATGTAAAATGGGGGCATTTAAACACAATGACCATTGCACAACAGAAAAATTATATGTAGGCATAAGGCTGCACTGTTGCAAGACAAAAGTGCATAGCCAAAAGTAAATTTGAATCAAATAAAAGCAAAAATGATAAATTGAACAAGAGACAACATCTAAGAGAAAACAAAACTTGCAACATCAAATTTGGGTCAAGCTAAAGCAAATTCCAACTATATTAGCATTAAGACTTAGTTTACTTGAGTACATCATAGTTTACTTGAGTACATCCCCAAACAGATGTAGAAGAAAACACATCTGCTGTGATATTCACAATTCAACTAAACTCATCTTTCATGAAAATCAGCCAAAAACACTTCAAAGTACCAAAATTGAAAACACGGCAAGGTCTATTAAAGTTTCAAGTTTTGTCTTATACAATGTGATCAGAACAAATAAGCTCGATTTTATGGAAAAGAATTAGGTAATATTTGGTAAAACTGAAAATTAAGTGTTGAAAATTTAAGATCTGAATTTTAAATACTGAATGATTAAAATGCTGAAAATTTTTAATTGTATAGTTGTTTGATATGAATTGAAAATTAAAAGCTTAATCTACTTAATCTATTTGGTAATTAAAATTATTGAATAGATAGAGTTTGTTGATTTATTAAGGGTATATTGGTCTTATTAATAAAAACATTTTAGTATTTGTTGGCTGAGTCTGTGAAGTGATAATTTTAAGTTAAAAATTTTGACTTATTATTTTAAGAGAATTTTAATTGAACTGAACTTTTTCAATAATAGATAAATAAAGTTGTCAAACAAGGTCAAAAAAAATAAGTGCTTAAAATTTTAATTTTAAGTGCTGAATTGTGTTATCAAATAACACTTTACTTTATGGCTAAAGAAAGTTTATAAGAACGACGATGAAATGAATTCAGTGATGGAAAACATACAGGACTAAAGGATCTGAAGCCTGCATTATTAAAGATTCTTTGCTAACCTATAAATGTGACCTCTGGAGCAGAAATTCATCCATGGCTGAAAAAAGGAATGCTTATTTGACTCATCAGTTGGAAAAGTTCCAAACAACAAGGGTGCACAATCCGAAAAAGAAAGTCTAATTTGATGTTCAGTATTCTCCATGCTAATGGGATTTTCCTATTAAAGGCAACTATTTCCCAATGCCTAATTTCGCATTCATTATTTGGTTTCAAATCTTCTTGAGATCAATTACTCTGGAGTTGCTCCTCCAGACCTACTCAGTTAGTGTTCTCAGAAGCCTTCAGTAACAAGCTGGATGAAATGAGAAAGTCAGAAGACTGTATGTTATGATTAACAAATCCCTTAAAGAAAATAACTCACATATATAGTTGAAATATTTAGATTGTGAAGCCAATCAAGATCAATGGCAGAAGAAGCACAACTAACTCCTACTCAAGCAATTACCATGGCAGATGCCAATTCAATGCAGCAACTCTAAATTTCATTTATTTTTAGTTGGAAGTATTGGAGCAATGCCCTTTAGTATGGGGAAGCAATCTTTTTGAGCATGGAGAAGACGAATTGCAAATCTTTACATTGGTGCTACAGAAACTCTTGGTACCCAAATTGGAACTGCATTTTGAAATCTTTATGACATATTAAGAATGATTTCTATAAATATAAGAATCTATTTTGTCTGTTAAAATATTTGTCCTTGTGCTCCAATGCGGGACTAGAGAAAGATATTTGGCTCTTTTACCTTCCCTTATAGTCATCATTGTTTAACCAATAAAGGAAAGAGTTTAATCTCTTAGTAGTACATGTAATGGAAAACAGAACTGCTTGATTTATAAAAGGTAAACATACTAAAGATGTGGGCAATGCACTCTTATTTGGGTTCACAAATGCTCTGAACTATCACTGGTGTGCACACTCAAGAGTTGAGTGTCAGCAATTTTTTTTTTTTGAGAAAAAAGATTAGTTGATTTTGACATCAAAGGAATAAAGAAAAGTGAATACAACCATAAAGCAATACTTGAATATAACTTCCTGTTTATCACTGTCTGTAGATTTGCCACATATTAGGAAAATCAGTTGGATTCCTTAGAAGATAATTCCATATTCATACATGTTGTAGTTCTCTCATTTCAGAAAAGACTAAAACAGCTGTAAGAAGAGAATCTCCTCATAACCCTTATATTCAAACTTTTTACAATGCCTTCCGAGAACTTGGCTATAAGACATTCATGTGTACCTCAAACACGCATTAGAATTTAACTGATACATCAAGCATGAACCCAACAAGAACAACCTAAACCTCTAATACAAAAAGCAGACTATTCAAAGTAGCTATGACCCATAAAAACAAAAATCGAAAGAGAACCACACAATGATAAAGATTAAGACTTTACTCACCACCGGAAGACGAACTATTGAGGCAAGCAGTCATGCCTTTGAGGTCATGGCAGGTAAGTGCTGAGGAATTTGAACACCTCTCATCAGTTAATGTAACTGGTGCAGTTCCAACAGAACCCACACTCCGTTGTGGACTAGGCGATGGAGAAATCTAACAACCACCCACCAAAAAAAAAAATCCACTTTCAACAACCAAAGAACAAAAAACATAAAAAAAAAAAACTTTTGTAAGTCCATAACTGAAGGATGATAACATAAGTACCTGAGAAGATGATCCATTGGCAGTGATCAATATAAGCAAGAGCACCAAACCAAGTCTGACATTCATAGCTCAGAATTTGAATAGGAATCTCTTTGAAGTCTAACCTTAAAAGCTTCAACCTTTTGAATAGGTAGACGCAGTTCCAAAGTCATGTATGAAGAAAAAAGGAAAATAAATGAAAGTCAATGCCGCTTTCAGTCCCTCTTTCTCTTGTTCTTGTCGTTCTCTTGATCTTCTCTTCAGCTTCTTTGCAATGTCCGTAGGAGATTAGAATCCTATACGGTTGCCGCTACTATACTACATCACCATCCCGTGGATTTTCCATCTTTCTTTTGTTTTTTTACCCCTTAAACTAATTTGAAGTACTTTTGAGATATGTACTGGACAAAAAATATATTGAAAATAATTTCTTGATAAACAATTAAACAAGCTATAATAATTTACTATTGTTTAGATTTCTATTTATGCATGAAAGTAATAATTAATAAAGGAAAACAAATTGAACATAATCAAATCAAAACTAATCAAATCATCGTAAGTATGTTAATTACATGAAAGTCAATCAAATCACATAAATTATGTTAATTATATAATATCATTAATTAAGTTAATTTCCTAATTATGCTAACTTCTTTTCTTAAATTCAAAGTGATATTATAGATACCAACTTGATTTGCTAACCAAATCACCAAGCCAAATAAGAGAATAATTTTTTTGAGCAAATGTAGCAACAACAATAAAATTCCAAAATGAGAATTATCTATAGCCAAATTTTAATCTAAATTTCACAAAGGCAAAATATACAAATCAAATTTGGTGTCATATATAAAAATAGAGATATAAAACTAAAAAAAACAAAGATTTAAAAGACAAAAATATGAGGAGAATAAATAACATATCAGAATATAACAAAGATCAAAGCGCATTGAAAATAGAAATATGATATTGAAAATTAAGTGCAAATATAATATGGTGAAAAATAAAGACAAGATATTGAAAATAAATACACAAAATAAAGAAAAACAGATAGTGTATAATAACATAATAGAAATCATAAAAATTTTGGAGTATGTCTGAGAAAAATAATATTGAATCAATAGAAAATATATGAAAATATCAATTTCAATTTTATAAATTAGACATATGATATGTAAAAATGCCAAAAAAATAGAATTGATATTTAATTGACAAAGGATATATATGGCATAAAAATCGAAAAAACAAAAAAAAAATCTGAACAAAGACAAATCAAAAATTAAAACAATTTGTAGAACAAGATATTAGAAACAAAAAAAATAAACCTAATCATGGATCTAAAATCATATTTACAAAACAAAAATTGAACTGCTATTTTATTAAATTTTTATATATTTTTATGTACAATAGAACTTCTATTTATATATGCAAATTATAGTTAATAAAGGAAATAAATTAATCCTAAACAAATCAAAGCAAATAAATTAAACATAACCAAATCAAAACTAATCAAATAATTCTAATTATATTAATTAGATCAAATCACACTAATTATATTAATTACATAGTCCCATTAATTATATTAATCTTCTAATTACTCTAACATCAAATATAAAATTGTGTCTCTCAAAAAAAAATTGTAGAAATTAACAATGGAGTAAATGATAATTTTTTCCTTTTATTATTACTATTAGAAAAACAATGTGTAATTTAATTACTCAATAACTACAATCAAGTTTCGTCTCATTGTTTTTTCCCTATCTTTTTTTTTTCTTTTTGTAAATAGTGATGATTCTTGAATTTAAATCCCCCTTTAATTCTTTTAGCATGTGTATTGCACATGCCTTTGTCTTTTTATTTTAATAATTTTCTTAATAATATTATACTAAAATTTTAATTTAATTAATCATTTATATAAATGAAAAAACTCATTCTTTATAAAACAACAAGAAAGAGTTCAAAAGAAAATAACTCGAGTTCAATGTAAATTATGAACCAAATAAAAAAAATGTAAATTATGCACCAAATAAAAGAAAATAACTCAGGTAAAATATTAAAAATTATATTCAAATGCATAAATTTAAAACTAAATGATATTAGATTAATGCTTTTAATTTTTCTTTAACTCAAAATGTCTCTATGTGAATATCAAAAGCATAAACATATATGAGCAAATATATATATATATATATATTCACTTTACTATGTCCTAATTACATGTACGATAAACATTGATTTAATATACTTTCCTTAAAGAGGAATTGCCTTTGCTAGTAGATTGTGACTAAAACTACAAAGTAGATGACATTTAGCATATAAAAAAGGAATCACAAATTTTCAAGCAAAATTATGAGATACACATAATTTGAATGTCATTTGTATCAGGCAGTCTTAATTTATTGTTCCAGTTATCCTTTTATTAGTTTCTTAATGAATGAATATATGTGAATTATAAATAGTGATGTTTTAAAAATTGAATTAAATCAATCTAATTGCATCACTAATCAGTTTAGTAAATCGACTTTTTAACCTTATTTTTTATTTTTGAATGTTATAAATATATTTATATTTTATAAATATTTTTTATTTTTAAAATTATGTTAGTAATATTTTTAAATTTTAAACTATGAAGTCAAATTGATTAAATCAATTACACTAAATAAACTGAAAAATGATTTATTGATTAGATCCAATTTTTAAAATACAAATAATTAATATTTTTAGAGGTTTGATAGGTAAAGATCCAGTTATAAGATTTTTTTTTTTAATTTTCACAATAAGAAGTTAGTTCTACTTCTAATTAGTAATAGTTCACATTTATTGGTAGTTAATTATTTTCAACCAATGAAAATAGTATTTCGAAGTTCTTTTTTGCCCAAAAAAAAATATTATGCATTTTTTTATCAATTCAAAAATTCACCCTTCGATTCTCACTTTTTGTAAATAATATAAATTAGATACTAAACTTCTACTTTATAATTAGAGTTAAATTAAGAAAAAGAGAAAGAATTAATTTGTATTATTTCAACTTATAAAATTATAGGAGTGAAAAATTTAGATAAGACTTTGGTGAGGATACAAAAAAAAAAAGAAGATATATAATCATATAATGGATGAACTTATAGGATTCTGTTTCTTCATAAAAAATAATTTATCTATAAAACATATTTTTCTAATTTTTAGTCTATAAAATTATGATAAAATTTATAATGTAAAAAACTTTACATTTATATTAATATAAAAAATATTTTAAAAATAAAAAATATATAAAATTTATTAATTGTTGTGATAATAAATGGCGGATGACAATTAATGATGATGTCCGCGATAAAAAAAAATGATTGATGATATTAAATTATTCAAAATAAATATATATTTAAATAATTTATTTTTTTATTCAAGTAAATATATAAAAATTTAAAAATGTTTTTCTTTTATGAAAAGTAAATTCATTTTCATTGACTTGACTTTTCCTTTAACTAAAAACTATTTTTATTGATTATTTTTTTAGCACTCTAAATACAAAAAGTATATTTTAAAGGAAAAGTCATTTTAACACTCTAAAATACGAAAGGAAAAATATATTTTTAGCACTCTAAATATGAAAAATATAATTTAGCACTCTATATATGAAAATTCTAAATACTATTTTTATTGAATATTTTTTTAGTACTCTAAATAGAAAAAATATATTTTATTTTATTTTTTAAATAAATAGAGCTTAAATATATAAATAAAATAAAGTAAATATAATTCTCTCATATTTTGTGCTTTCTTACGTGGAAACATAATGGGACCCACTGAAGATGACCTGTTTCCGAGTTTGAGTTTGTTTGGGTTGGCGAGGCCGGGCTAAAACGACACCGTCTATCACCTTCTCTTCCTCTCTGTAACTGCGAAATGAATTTCATCTCTTTCCACAGAGTGTCCATTTCACACAGCTGAATCAATTTGATTTCATAAAAATTAGGGTTCCATTTTGGAGCTCAGAAAACGCACACAAATATGTCAGCTGAAGAAATCTCCTTAGTTCCATCCCAAACCGCCTTAAATTCACAGCTCGTATTCCAAGACGACACCTTGCCCTTCAATTGCGGCGGACCTCCCCAGCGCCGAGTTGGAGCCGGACCGGATCCGACCCCTAAGTCCACCCGAGAACTCCCCTCCTTCATCGACGACAAGCTTTTCTCTTCCTCCACCAACACCAACGACCGTTTCTTCCCGACCCATGAATTCCCGCGCAATCTGTACCGGGAAAATCGGAATTGGAATGGGAACGGGACTAGCGGCGATGAATCCGATGGCGAGGATGATGACGATGATGTGGACGACGACGACGAGGATGATGACATGGACGGTGAGCGTGGTAATGTCGATAATAGCAATAACAATAGCGGTAAAAGCAATAACAATAACGCTCCTTCTACTACTACTACTACTGCTGCTGCTACTGCTACTGCTACTGCTACTACTAATAGTAATAAAGTAGATAAACTGGGAAATGCAAATGCAAATGGGAAGCTCAAGCACCATTCATCTTCTTCTTTTGGTAAGTATTAGGCACATTACCCTTTCTTTTCTTTCCATTTTTGTTTTTTGTTTTTGGTTTTTTTTTTTTTTTTTTTAAAAACAAAGGTGTTCTTTTGGCTGTTAGGAGCTACTGGGGAAGTGATGGTGGTGAAGGATAGAGGTGGGAGTGTAGGACAAGGTGGGGATAATGCTGTGACGATAGTGGAACCTGATTATTCGCAGTATTTGCAGGTAGCAGAGGGGTCTGGTGGTAGTGCTGGAAAGGATATAGGTGTGGAGAATGGTTGTGGTTTTAGTGGAAGAAAGGACGGAGGTTGTGAGTCCGGAGAGCCCTTGAGAGCTATTCTATCGGACCCTGTCACGTAAGTTTCCTTGATTTTGTTTTTTTAGCATAAATAAAATGCTTTGCTTGAAGCAAAATATTCTTTTTTATGTACGAGAGTTGTCCATATTAATTGAATTCATAGCTGATTTTGATGTGTTGTTCTGTTTTCCTTATTTTGATTCTAGTGTTTTTACTTGTGTTACATATTTATGTTAGCTTTTGCATTCAGGGGAGCTCTAATGGATGATGCCATGATATTGCCATGTGGACATTCATTTGGAAGTGGAGGAATACAGCATGTTGTTAGAATGGTAAGTTCTTGGTCAAAAGGCTTTTTTTGGTTTTTGGAATTGTTCCTGTCTATAGATTGTTGTAGGGAAAATAAATATAATATCTGGTTCCTGGTAAATTTTGTTATGCATATCAATGTGACGCCTTGCCAAAATAGCAATTTCACTGAGTTTGTTGGCTATTCCTTCACCTGGTGAACTTGATAATTTTTCCTACTACTCTTAATGTTCTGTGACTTTGATTGCCTTTTTTTTTTCTGCCTTATAAATCCAGGTTGTATTTAGAACTTCTGTTTAATTCTTGCTATGGAACATGCTAGCTTGAATGAATAATCTAATTGCCATTGGTCACTTGCTTTTTTTGCACATTTTTTAGATGAGATACATGAACGTTCTTCATTTAGTTGTCTGCGGACTATTGGTCTGATTTCCTCGACCTCTGTTACCTTTGATTCTCTCCGTATTTGTGTGTGCTTTCTTCCCTTATCATGAAATGTGCTCAGTTTGATTTGTATTTTTGTTTTTTGCAATGCAATTTCAGAAAGCTTGCTTCACTTGTTCACTGTCAGTTTCTGAAGACTCAATCTCTCCTAATCTTTGTAAGTGGTAATTTTGCTCTCTTAGTCACTGTAATTCACTTTGACATGAAAGATTTTATGTAATCAATTAGCCTATTAAGAGCTGTGGCTAGAATCAGGAAAGCTGTAAATTATGATATCTATGATAAAACCGAAAATGAAATATTAGTGTATATTGTAGTTCTTGTTCCCCTTATTGTAGTCTTTTGTGATTGTACATGTCCAGCTCTCCGAGCTGCAGTGCAGGCATTCCGCCGGGAAGAGGAGTTACAATTTTATCGCTCATCCAAAAGAAGGAGAGAAAGGTTTGACCAGGTTTGTCTTTTTAATGCCCTGGATTTATTTTGAAAAAAGACATTTTTAAGGACTCAAAAAGTAGTACATTTGCAGGGGAATAATTAAAGGAGCAACCATTCAGCGACAATTTATGTAGTTCATGGCTGTTAAACTTAACTGTCTTGTGTTTCTGTTAGATGAACTGACTGTTTTTTTTTTTTTTTGAAACTCTATGAGTCAATTGCTGATTTGAAGTATTCTTTCATGACATATTGCTATCTTGCTTTCAAATTTTTTGCTTCTATGATTAATTGTCTTTGGCCACATGCTGTCTGTTTTGACAGTCTCTTAAACCCTTTGTTTCCCCATCTTGCAGGACAAGGGTATTTATGGTGATTTAACTACAATGGATGCCCCAAGGGGTCGAGGTGTGCAGTTCCCCTTTGTTGTGACAGACCGAGTTATTATAAAGGTTTTCTTTCCTCCCAGGCTTCCAAATTTTGTTTTGTTTCCTCATTTTCTTGTTAGTTGAAACTAAATTTGAGAGAGCAAATGAATCAGGGAAACAAGAGGACACCACAACGTTTTGTTGGCCGTGAGGCTGTTGTGACAACACAGTGCTTAAATGGATGGTTTGTTACTCTCGCTCTCTCTTCTATTTCACTACATCATATTTTATGTTTTGACCTATTGTCCAAAACAAATAGAACTCCATGTGAATTGCTTCTGGTAAAATTGCTTCACTTGCCTTTTTTTTTTTTTTTTTCCCCTTCTTCTTGGTTTACATTTTTTTGTTTCCTTAAGAGGATGATATTTAGTCCTCCAATTTTCTTTTTTTTCCTTCTTAAAAAGCCTCCTTTCATGTAAAATGTGTATGCAGAGATATTAATGGAATACATAATAGAATCAAGAATGAATGGGAAAAAAATAATGTCATTTTAGCTTTGCCTTGTGGTTAAACTTATAGTAGTCAATGAAAAGTAGAAAAAATGTGTCTTTTTCTTTGTATTTAAGCATAGCAGTGGGATGAGACTATGGTAGGCAAAGAAAATTGCAAAATTGCAAAGTTTGTCTGCAAGTTCCTAACTGATAGGCCGTGATATTAAAATAAAAAAGAGAACAGACAAATGAAAAATTAACAAGAGAAGGTTTATTGAATGAGAGGCAAGTAGTTATGTGATGAAATTTTTGGGTATCTTAATTTTTCATAATAAAAGAAAATCATAGTAAAGTTATCGATTGATTTCTTTTCATTTTTGTAGGTGTACATAATGAACTGACATCATCAAAATTAAGACTTTTTGTTCACCTTTTTCTGAATGAAATTTCTTCTTTTCAGAACCAAATTTTAGTTCGCTGGAGTGAAATTATTTTGTCTACCTGTGCACCATAATATTTCAAATATATATCAATATTGTATATGGGTTCTTCCATTAAGAAATTTGGGTATAACACATGTTTTATGTATGGATTTACAAAAATATTAGTAATATTTTTTCCCTCCAAAAATATAGCATTACTATTTTTTAATAGTTCATAAATAGGAACATTAATTTTCCTAAGTAAATTTATACTTGGATAGATTCAGAGCTTGACCAACTTGATATTTATTAGAGGGAAGTGATGTTTTTTTTTTTTTCCCCCCTTTTTCATACATCATTCTATTTGCTAGGAGATGTGTAATCTATTGCATATATACTTCTGTGAATTGATTTGATGTTATTGATATTTTAGAATCCCTAAGTACCTTTATGGTTGCAGCTGGAGCTTTGTCAATTGAGAGTTCAGTTTAATGTGTTTTGGGTTGTGTATATTGGTAGAAAACCAAGGTGTTTGTTCCTTAACTGATGCGTAAGTCATGTACAGGTATGTGGTGAAGACATTAGATAATGCAGAGAGTGTAAAATTGCAATATCGTTCGCTAGCCAAGGTTTCAGATGATCCATCCAAGTCATTCGCTAGTCAAAGTTTCAGATGATCCATCCAAGTCGATATCCAGCAAGATACCCCTAAATTGGCTCTCTAATATTGCATATACGAAATGAGACAACAATTTGTAACGAAATGTCACTTATCACACACTTAACCTAACTATATTTACAGCTTTCTTGCTTGTACTCTTTCCATATGGTTATTTCTTAGAGGCAAACATGGTGATAGGAAGGCCTTGTAAATTATAGAAGCCCTGTTACAGTGTTACATAAAGGAACCAGGAATGTGATCTGAGATGTCAACAATATGTAGTAGTCATTTTTGTTTCACATATTGTCAGTGTTCTTTGTATTTATCTTATGTTTTATGTACTCATGATTGTCATTCAACCGATTTTTTTTTTTTTTATAATCATGCCAGGGGCACTAGTCACTAAATGACATGTTGGCTCTGCTCGCTTACTGCCAATTCTCTATTTGCATATGATACCTTGAATTTACTGCATCAAAACAAGCGAGGCATTTGACTATTTGAGAGACTTTCCGACCATGTTCTTGAATTTCGACCTGCACTTGGCACGAGAAATATAAAATTTCCAAGACTTTGTTTTAATGTTATTTTCTTCATCTTCATAGCTTAAAACAACAGAAAGTTGATTGTCCCCCTCCCCCCCACCCCCCCAAAAAAAAAAAAAAAGAGTTTGGGCCGAGAGATAACACTATGAGAATACAGATTTTAGATTAACTGAAGTGAAACCAATAATTATATTGAAAATAAATTATAATAATATAATATTGTATCATATATTTTTACAGCACTATATATATATATATATATATATATAATATACATAAATGTCATAAGTATTAGTGCTCGTGTGTATGTATGTACGGAAACTCTTAGAGATGTTTTTGCGTTTTGGAAACATTTTTTTATAGGAAATTCACCGAAACTCGTTTAAAATATTTCGGGCGCGATTCTATAATTTTGAAAAATTAAAAAATGTGTTTTTACTTTGGAAACATGTTTTTTTTTCTACTTTTAATTTTGGTTATGAAATTTATGAACAATTAATATTTATTTTTAAATATTTAATTGATTAGTATCATCTTATTTATTTTTTATAGTTAATATTGATTTAGATAATTATGATCTCATAATTAGTTGGTTTAATATTTATTATATGTAAGAAAAAATATTTATAAATATATCCCTATACTTTTTTATTTACATATTTCGTTTTCTATATTTTTAAAAAATACTATTTCTCCATGTCTGTTTTCACGTTTTACACTTCCGTGCTACCTAGGTATCAACTTCCATTTGGTATTTTGTACCAAAGAAAAAGAATTGGTAATGTTAATATATATTATCTGAAGGGTTGACTGCTCAAATGATGGGTTTATGTTTTTTTAGTGTAAGAGGTTCTAAAGCTTCTTGTTCTCTTCTCTTTCTCAATAAGTAAGTCTCTTATTCTATAAGGGTTTTTCAGATAGGAAATTTTCTAGGTCTTGGTTAGTTGTATCCTTCTTAGTGTGTGACGTAAGGTAGAGTTTTAGTTTACTTGTTTAGGTGTATATGGGTTTTTATTTGGACTAGCTTAGGCTTCCTTATCTTTTGGTCCTAATGTTGTTTACAAGTTTGGCTAGTTTGTGTTCAGAGAATTGAGCTTTACTCTAATTCATGGTTAGATTTTCTAGAGATGGGCTCATTAGGTGTTTGGCTTCGGTGTCACATTTGAAATTATTTTCTAGGCTTAACTCTAATGTTATGTTTGGAAGGAAGGAAAATAGAGTAAGTAAAATAAAAAGGAAAAATAAGAGAAGAAAATAGCTTTTTTCTGTTTGGAAATTAAAGAAAAATAAGAGAGAAAATATGAGGGATTAATGGTATTATTTTTATAAATTTATAATTCTATCCATATTTTTCTCTACTCATATTTTAAATAAAGGACAAAATAGAAAATATATTAGATAATAAGAGAAAAAATATTTTTTTCTACTCATATTTTAAATAAATTGCAAAATAGATAATATATGAGATAACAAGAGAAAATAAACTTATTTCTTCTCTTCTCTTTTTTCATCTAAACATGAGAAGAAAATATAATTTTTCTAATTTTTTTTCCTCCTTAAATAATTTCTCCAAGTATAATGTAAGTGATGATTAGGGAAGAGGCATGAGGTAGAAGTGTCAAGGCTTGAAGGGGTTCAGATGACAGGAGGAATCTTTCCTTTGCTTTTTCCATTATGGAGCCGTATGTTATGAGTTGACACTTTTTGGCTCCTCCTTCATCTTCCAACCGTAGGGCTGACGTCATATTCTCAAGTAGGACGCTTTCCTTCCTATTTGTTATAATGCTTCTTGTTGCTGGATCCAAAAGGGACCAGAGGATTTTATCCATGCTTTAAATCTCGACTTATTAATTGCTTTAATTTCTCTTGCTCTAATCTCTTTTTCTTTAGGGCAACTTTGGACAAAATGTCCCATTCTTCCATAGTTGAAACATTGATTTGGGAGCCTCTAATACGTAAACATAGATTTGAGAGCCTCTAATGCTTAACATTCACCATTTAAAAGATCTCTTTTGTCTTTTAAACTTGAAACCACTTATCGATGGCTTTTTTCATCGATCTTGACTTTTATGTGTAAGAAAGGAGATCTCATCCCAGCCTCTTCAACACTTTCTTCATTTTAAATGAGTCATTTGTGTTAGAGATATGAAAGTAGAAACCAAATTCTACATTGAAAAAGAAAAAAGAAATAAAGGGCATATAATTGAAAGAAAGCCTACAACAAAAAGGTTTAGATCATTTCGGTTGAAGGCAAGCCCATATGAGACTTAATAATATTTTGGAGGTCCAATTGGTGTGAAAGACGCTATACTCCAAGCCCAATATAAGAGCCCAAGCATGTTAAGGTCTATGGAGTCCAATTTCTTAACATCTCGAACAAATTTTCTAATCTTTGGGCATTTTTCACATTAATTTGATATGGTACTAAACCATGAATTTGTACTAAAAAAATGATTTTAACATGTCTAATCCATCAATTGCCTTGTCCAAGGGCCGTTTCTACAAAACACAATGAGCATTGGATATAGAGGTGAACAAAATCGAATCGAAATTGAAAAATCGAACCGAATTGAGTGAATTCGGTATATTCGATTCGATTTTAAAGTAAATTCAGTTCGGTTCGATTTAAAAAATAGAGAAATTCGATTTTCAATTTTGGTTCGGTTAAAATTGAGAAAACCGAATAAATCGAATAAACCGATTTGTGAATTTTTTAATTTGTCTTTTAATTTGAGTTTAAAAAACTAAAAATAAATTGTTCTATATAAGATAAAAAAAACCCAAATTAATTTATCATAATTACAGCCCATTGAGAGCTCAAAATCGAAAATCGAACCGAACCAAACTAACTTTATTTGGTCCGATTTACTTCGATTTTTCCTTAAATTTCGATCGATTTAGTTTTAAATTAAACTAAATTCAGTCTATTCAATTTTTAATATTTCGATTTGGTTTGAACCAAACTAACCGAATGCTCAACCCTAATTAGATATAGACCAAGTGACCTTCCTTCATAACTTAATCGACCTTTTTCTTAGTTCTGAAACTTAATCTACACAACTGAGAAATGACTTCCCTTAGAAAGATTTCACTAGTTTCCAAGATTTGCTTAATGTCTTTTTAATTGTATGAACATGGGTAACTTATCCCAAACCCATATGCAATACTGTCGCTTTCCCTAAGGAACATTCAAGAATCAAATAAAGACTTTAATTCTCAATTAAACCTCTAGATAATTTGTATTAAACAACCTAAGTTACAAAGAATTAAACGGTGATTAATATCCAAACTCAGAATAAACTAAGTCAATTTTAAGTTTAGAGTTAAACAAGTTTGCAAAGCTACTTAAGCCCTCACTTAAATAACTTCACCAAGTTCTTTCAAGAACCAAAGAAGTAAATAATTTCTCACAAGAAAATCTAAATTATATTGCTCAAAATTGAGTGCCAAAAACATGGCTTGGATGTCTTATTTATAGGCATTACAATGCTTTACTAACTAGGAATAAAAGATGTAAATCCTATTCTAGAAATAATAATCAAACTAAATAGGAATATAGTCATCTTCCTAAAATATTAGCTAATAACACTAATAAAGAAATAATTAAAATCCTGCATTAAAGAAGAAGTAGAATTTGGTCAAGAAATGAAGGGAAGAAAATTGTTGAGATCTTGCAAAACTTGAAAAATATTTGACTTGACTTTAATGATCTTCTTACCATATGTGCCGCCCCTGTATGCTCTCTTTAGGAATATTATTCTTCCATCCAAAGATGCTTGAAATTTCTTAAAAGTTTCTTAGAATCTTTTAGAACCTTCATGGAACGTTATATAACTTTTTAGAATATTCTAGAACATTTTTTGTGTAATTTCTTCCATTTATAGAGTTGGACTTATAGAGTTCATTTCGATGGTCCACACATGAAATAACAGTGTACAAATATCCATTTTCCCCTTAAAAATTCCATTAAATGCTTTAATGCTTGCTCTACGGTTTGCTTTCTTAACTTTCTCTTGTATGAACATTCCTAAAGTTTTTTTTTGACTTATTGAGACATGTCCTTATCATTGGTCCTTTGAGCTAAAATGTTTCTTGTTGTTGAGTGCTTCCTTGGATTACATCATGATCTTTAAGTGCACAAGCTATGACTAAAGATTAACAAAGAGAAAACCTCTTCCGTGTAAGGTATAAAGTAAAAGGGTAAGGTATGTTGTTTAATCATTGATGGGGGGGGGGAAGGGGAGTTGAAACAATGTTGCTTCTATTTATTTAGAAGAAAAATTAAACTTGCCTACTCTTAAACATCTTAAAAATTACAATTTACAATGGTTAAATGAAAGTAGGGAGGTTAGGGCTATTAAGCAAGTGCTTGTGTCTTTTTCCACTGATAGATATGTTGAAGAGATTTTGTGTGATGTAGTGCCTTTGTAAGCTATCCATATTCTTTTAAAGAGTCCATGAAAGTTTTCTAGGATTAAACATGACAGTTACACCAATAAATATGAGTTTGAAATGGGTGGAAGACATATTGTACTTTATCTTTTATCTTTATAAGAAGTGTGTGAAGATCAAAAAGTAATGAGAGAGAGAGAATGTGTGCATATGAGAGAAACAAGAAATAAATGCATAGTAATAGGAGAGATGTGAGAAAAGAGAGGGAAAATGAGAGGTTAGAGTGGATACATAAAAGAGAAGAGAGGTGCGTACAAAAAAAAGTGAAGTAAAGAAAGCCTACTTAACCCAAACACCTATGATTTTGATATTGTATAAGGGGACATGTTTTTCTATTAATGAATTAATAATTTCTTTGCCTAGTATGTTTATTTCTCTTTTGAAGGAATGTGAAGATTTATTCCTTAAAAAGATAACAAAAGGACTACAACCGTTAAAGGGAATAAAACATCAAATTGGCTTTATTTTGGACTCTCAAATTCCAAATAGACCAGCCTATAGTAGAAATCCTAAGGAGACAAAGGAGTTTCAAAGGCAAATTGATGAGCTAATAAAGAAATGTTTGATAAAGGAAAGTATAATTCCTTGTGTTGTTCCTATTTTACTTGTGCTTAAAAAGGATAGAACTTAGAGAATGTGTGTTGATTGTAGGGCAATAAATAAGATAACTATTAAATATAAACATCTTATTCCAAGCTTGATGAGTTGTATAGTGCTAACATGTTTTTTGAAATTGATCTTAAAAGTAGGTATCATCAAATTAGGATGAGAGGGAGATGAGTATAAAATAACTTTCAAAACAAAATATGGTTTATATAAGTGGTTGGTTATGCCTTTTGATTTGATTAATACACCTAACACTTTTATGAGATTGATGTACCATGTTTTGTGTGCTTATCTTGATGACAAAGTTTGTGGTTGAATATTTTGATGACATTCTTACATATTCTAAATCTTTAAGTGATCATTTGGAGCATGTTAAGTTGGTTTTTGATGTTGGAGAAAAGAAAAGTTGTACACTAACCTTAAAAAGTTATTTTTTTATGCAAACAAAATTGTGTTTTTAGGTTTATGGTAAGTGGATAAGAAATCACGATGGATGAGGAAAAGATTAAAGCTATTAAGGAGTGGCCCACACCAAAAAGTGTTAGAGGTGTAAATTATTTCCATGGATTGATAAGCTTTTATAGGCGATTTGTCAAGGATTTTAGTAGATGCATAAAAGGATATTTTTTCTTTGCTATGTAAATTAACTAGTGCACCTTTTTTTAGTTTTGCCTAATTTCTCTAGTACTTGCTGGACTAGGGTGGTTAACCCTAAGTCTTGAGCCTCTTTTGATCTTGACAAAGGGGATTGATCATTTTTAATATTTCTATTTAGTGTTGTTTTACAGTTTTTATGCAAATCTTTAAGTTAGAAGTGGATAGAAATGTTAATCTTCAAAGAATGTGAAGTAACTTCTAAATCATGATCGTAATCTAAGATTTGCGACTGCGATCCATTAGAAGACTTGCTAGAAGATCAGACAGATGAAATCGCGAAGTCATTCTAGGCCATGACTCACCTAAAGGAAGAACTCCAAAAGCGACAGACAAATTCGTGATGAAAAGCTTGCCTCAAGCGCGACTGTAAATTTCAAAGTAACTGAGGATGCAATCAAGTCCACAATCACAGCTTGACAAGTGTCCTAATTAATCGTTAGAAGTAAAAAATCGTGATGGGAACTTGTTGGTAACGACCGCGAACCCAAAAGAAGAAGATGAACACTTTTGACAGAGGAATTTGCATCCAGAGTCGCGTTCTATACAAGATAAATCGCGATCGCTAATTTTGAGAGTAGGTGAAAGCAACGATTATATTTTTCTGGTAAACTAATCAGAAGCTGCCACGTGGACTAGCCGTTAGACACAAACGAGGTTTTCCTTATGAAATTTGGAATTCGCAAACGCGAATGAGTTGTAGTGACTGCGAATCAAGACTGTCAAGCATTTAATGCCAAAATCTATCTAGCACACTTTGATGATTTTGTACCAATTTTATTGCAACGTCTCTTTGGTGGGTAGAGACTATAAATATCTTACCAAACAGATATAAATGTAAGAGAATTAATAACTTTGCACCCAAACTCTTACAATTTTGCTACTTAACTCTTTTCTATTCTTTAAGTCCTTGTTGGGTGTGAGCAAAAACACCATCTATAATAGTTATAGTGTGAGCATGTCAAAACACTAAGAGAGGTTATTGTGAGAGCATGTTAAAACACAAGTTACAAAGGTTATTGTGTAAGCCTAAAAACACAAGTGTATATGTTGTTGTGTGAGCCTTCAAAACATAAGTGTAAAAGTTTGGTGTAAGCTTGAAGACACCTTTGTAAGATAATGGAATACCCAATTTCGAAGAATTGGGGAGTGGATGTAGGGTCGTTTATACCCGAACCACTATAAATCTTGTGTTTCCTCTTATCTCATTTCTCCTCTCTCTTTTCAATTTTAATTTTTATACACCAATTCAACCCCCCCTTCTTGGTGCCTAGGGCCAACAAGTGGTATCAGAGCCTCACTTTACAATCAAACCTTCATTGGGTGAATAAAGATCATGGCACAAGAGGGAATCCACTCACAACTCAAGCCATACTTTGATGGAACAGACTATACTCATTGGAAGTATAGGATGAAGATCTATCTTGACATAGATGTGGTGGACCTTTGGGATGTGGTCATTAAGGAAT
>CATIWR010179217.1:0-23362 GCA_949677035.1 Omphalea diandra | reverse complement strand
TAGTTAAAATTAAGAGTTGATGTTGTTTAAGATTTTATTATTATTGGACAAAATGAGAAAGAAAAACAATTGTTATTGTGGTTGGTGCTAGTTACAATATGCACCATATAAAGTAGATTTGAAAATAAATGCATCCACATTGTTTATTTCAATACAATAATATAAAGAGTCACTAACATTTGGTGTTTACAATTGAATGGCCACAGATTACTTAAATTCCTAGACGTTATTTGTTTAGCAATATAAAATACTTGTTTATACTAAGAGTAAATAGTCAACCATAATAGAATAATTATATGTGTTAAATAAGAGTGTGTTTTTATACTTAAGAAAAAAATGTAATAGTAATTTTATTAGGTAGCTATAAGGAACTATGAGTATATAAAGTGATCATATGCCCTTAACATGGTAAATTATTTTTCTAATAATTTGAAATTACATCCTTAAAATTATTTTTAAAGTAATTGACCCTTTACTTTTTGAAACGACCTTATAGTTGATAGATCATATCAGAAAAATAGATTCGAAGAGTAATCGATTTTAGACTATATTGACTTGTATCAAATTCAGATCGATCTGTTAATTTAGTTAAGTTGATTTATTTAATTTGATTTCTAATTAAAGTAATTATATTTTATATTTTCTAAACTAAACAAAATTTTTTTTAAATGAATAAACTAAATTAAAATTATTTGCATTCATATTTTATCTTCAATTAAAAAATTATCAATGGAATTTGATTTAATAATATTATAATGTTTTTGTAAAACTATGAAATTGTGAATTTAAACTCTATTAAAATATAATTAACCAAAGGAAAATTAAAAAAATGAGATAATCGCAATGTCTGAAGTCTATACATTTTCTCAATACAAAATTCCATTGATGAAATCAATATCTTTGATTGCAGCATTTCATGAATAAACAGGGAATATAAATATATAGTCCAATTATTCAATTCGGTATAGTTTTGATTTAGATATCAGTCTTATAATAAAAATTATTTAAAATCAAAAGTAATATTCATTCTATTCTATTTGAATATGTTTCAATTATTTATTTTTTATTATTAAAAATTTTTAATTTAATTTGATTAATTCAAAATCTATGCTTATCTCTAATATATTGAAGGGAAACTTGGTTTAAAAGTAAAAATAAGTAATTAAATTGTAAAGGGTTTGTTGCTACATATGACAATAAAATTTAAGGAGAAGATATCAATTTGGCAAGCGTGTAGACTACTAATGTACTGCATTAAAATTCTGGTCCTATATTTCACATGTAACTATGTGTTTTTTTCTTCTTGTCAAGAAGTGTCAAATTTTCATTATTGAATATTAAGTTGATTTGTTGTTATTATTTGATAATTGAAAGATTCTTTCAATTAGACATAAAAGTATGACTCGTATGATATGATTAGATATAATTATATCTCTATTAAATTTTATTTGATTAAGATTCGTTACAATTAATCAAACAACGAATATGGAAATTTCTTATGTACATCACAACGTATCATTACACCTACATATGAAGAAGTTAACAAATTACTTAGAATGAAGGTTAGAGCCTTAATTACTCAACCATAAGCTTATAAAATATATGCTAGGGAATTAGTGGTTGTCAAGAATTTAGAAATTTTTAGCTTCTGATTAAACTATTTTTTGTAGGCATCAATTGTTTTATTTTATTTTTTATATAAATTCATAAGAAATAAATATGATAATTTAACAAAAAATAAATTCCCCAATACATACATTTTGTTAAGCCCAGCCCAATCAATTACTTAACGCCTCTGGTTTTCTGCTTCCTCTTGAGTCCTGCCTATATCAATCCAACCGAAAAAGAAACAACCAACCACCATTTTTCATCCCAGGTAGCCTATATTATTTCACTAATCAAAAGCAAAGAAGCCCTTCTAGCTGCCGCTTCAATAGCTCTACTGCCCTTCCATTTCTCTTGTTTTCTCTATTCTTGTACTTCAACTATATAGATCACAAACACACAAAAAAAAGATAAACGAAAAATCAAGAGCACAAGCACCCCCACCACCACCAAGATATGTCTCTGCTATGCCCTAAAAATTACACATTTCTATCATCAATACCTTGTTTAATTCTTACACTTTCATCATTAGTAGTGACCAACTCTCTACTACAGCCCACAGCCTATGAGATCCTTAGTGACTACAACTTACCTATTGGGCTACTCCCTAAGGGAGTTACTGGCTACAATCTTGACACAAGAACAGGTGAGTTTTCTGCATTCTTGAATGGAACTTGCAGCTTTTCTCTTGAAGGATCATATCAGCTTAGGTACAAATCAACCGTTAAAGGGTCCATTTCTGAAGGAAAGCTTACTAATTTGGAGGGTGTGAGTGTGAAGTTATTGTTCATGTGGGTTGATATTATTGAGGTTTCAAGACATGGGGATGATCTTGAATTCTCTGTTGGGATTTCTGGTGCTGGATTTCCTATTAATAGTTTTGAGGAGTGTCCTCAATGTGGGTGTGGCTTGAACTGTGGAGATCAGAGGAATGCAAGCAAGTTTAGGTTCAACCCTTTTGTATCTTCATCATAGGGAATCTTGAATCATAGTGGTTTAGTTTTTGTTGGAATTGTTGATTGTGATTATTATTATTTGATTGGATTTAATCGAATTGGGTTGTCATCTGTGTATTATCTTTTTTAGTGCGTGGTTTAATTTATCAACTATGAACAAAATTGGGATTTCTATGTTGTAAAATATGGTTTTTTTTTCCCTTTCTTTTTTAGTGGTTGTAGAAATAATTTATTCTTATTCCATTGTAGAATGCTTGAACAAGATCTTGAATAACCCAAAATCATCAGGAAAATGGCATTTGATCTAAAAAATTTAACCTTCTATCCAAAGGTTTTGTAAAATCAATCACTATATCAATATACATAATTAATTTCATTCTCAAATTTAATTTGAAATGAGTGTTTATCATTTGTCAAATAATTTCAAGTTCAATTTTAAACGAATGTTTTTCATGTATCAAGTAATTATATTAATAATATCATATTTTTTATAAATAGCAATATAATATATTTTCATTATGTTATATGCCAAATAAGTTAATAATTAAATATTAATTTTCTTAATTAACATAAATAAAATATAAAAGTTTTATAATATAATTCTTATAAAAACAATTTGAGAAGTTAACAATATAAAAAAATATTTCATATGCATAATAATTATTATATAATTTTCTAGAAAATATTTAGAAATAAAAAGGAAGAATAAAAATATGAAACTTCAAACTTTTTATTTTTATATCAAAAAATATATTATTATATTAATTTAATTAATTAATTAATTAAATAATATCTTAATAAATAATAATATATTATAAAATAATAATTAATTTTAATTATTAATTATATTTAATTTTAAAAATTTAACTAATTAATTAATTATTTGACAAAAATAAATATTAAATTCATTATTATAAATTATAAAAAATTAGAGTATGAGGGGAGCCTTGAGACGCTCTCTCAAACATTATTGAGTAAAAACTTATTCATTATATGCATGTATCTCTATCAGTATAGGAAAAATATATATGCGCAGTGGCAATCACATGCTTCTTGCTGAAGATGAAGTCCACTGGATGAACCGCCTAAGAATTTGAGGTGAATGTCCATAACGGTTGTGGGTGGTGACGAAAATTTTTATTGAGTCATATTTTTTATTTTAAATTATATTTTTTTTTATTTTTCACATTTTTTTATTTATTTTTATAAATTTTTTAAAAATATCAGTTTATCTGTGTTGTTTCCATATTTCTCGGTTACCACGCTCCCCTTTTTGTGGAACATAGGAGGTGACAATGAATGGAAATTTCCAACTTGGATTTCTTACATAGAAAGCTCAAGGAACATGGGCCATTTTGTCAATATCCACCTTTTCCTTAGATATTAGGCCAATGTGCAAGGGGCCCATATAGAAACAATGGGCCTTTTTTTTGTTATATCTTCAGATATTTCTTTCCAGAATTTCCAACGCCCAATTAAAGTTTTAATTTATTTATTTTTTTTATTGGAACATTGTGGTGCTAGGCACTCGTCATATAATAGGGAAACCCATTATATACTACAAAATCGGTATAAATTAGTTGAGTACACAACACCATGTTTGGTTATGGAATGGAAGCTAATTGAATGCCATAAGTTAGTTCAGTTTCAAGGTTACCAACTATTAGTTTTTGTACATTTTGAGGGACCTGTGTATATTCAATTCTAAGCCAAACAAAAAAAAAATGAAAATCAGCTTTTATTAATCAAAATTTAGTATGTGTAATTCAGTGATTAGTTTAACTAGTGAAAAAATTTTATTATTCTTAATATTTTGAATTTAAAATTTTTTCAATTAATTCTTAAAAATAATGAATACTTTAAAATGATTACGATCATATTAGAAGAGACTTAAGTCTATTCTTAATTAATATGTAAATTAAATTGAAAAGAAAAAATAATAATAAGTTAAAATTAAAGAAATGATATTATGTCAAATATTTCTATTTTTTAAAGTTAAAGAAATGATATTATATCAAATATTTCTATTTTCAATATGTGAACCATGGAGTAGGAGTGAGCAAAATGTAACTGAAATTAGATCAAATTGAATTGATTAATTTAATTTGATTATGTAGTTTTTAATTTAATTTAATTCTAATTTGAATTTAATTCTATTTTATTTTGAGTAAAATAAAATTTTGGTTAAATTAAAAATGAATCGAAAATTATAATATTTATTATTAAAACATCTAAATATATTATAAAATTTAATATTTGAAAGGTATTTATATTATTTAATTAATTTATAGTAAAATAGATTATTTTTATTAATATTTATATAAAATATTGGTATATTTTTAAAATAAATACTTTAGAAATATAAAAACAAGCAAATTTTAATTTAAAAAATTTAAAAATATAAAATAAAAATTAAAAAAATCAAATCAAACAGAATTGAAATAATTTAATTTGATTCTGTTAAATTTTTAAATTTAATTGAATTTAATTTTTAAAACAAGATTCAATTTTGAACCGAATCCTCGTTCGCATAGCTCTGTCATGAAGCACAGAAGATAAATAAATATGAAATCTTTAAATTTATCTGTAACCCATGATGAAATCATGGTTAGCTGATCAGAGCGCTCAACATGAACATGGAACTTTGAGCCTAGTACATTCTTATGCATATAAAAAATGATGATTCTGTGCAACACCAATGCTAATGTGGCGAGCAATGATGGGTAGCATCAATTATATATTATAGTAATGGGGAAGGAGGGAAGATTGACAGGTACGGTGTGGCAGAGCCATAAATCCGTTGGAGATACTCGTATTAACAGACTTTTCAAAATACGCGGTTTTGTATTCTTTCCTCTCAATTGCTTCAATACCTGACATTTTGAAGGTTTCAACTCTTAACCTTCCAAATATATTCCCCATATTCAATAATCTCTTTTAATCTTATTTTGTAGTAGTTGGTGATGGTCTTTGGTAAACAATAGGAAATCGGCTTTGCTTTTTTTTTTTTAGAGAGAGAAGATAGAAAGATTCATAGATTAAATCCGTTTTCTTTCTCTTCATCATATCCATATCCATTTTTCCTTTCTACTGCTCTCTTTCTGTTGTATCTCACTTTCCTTACATAAAAAGTTTCTTTCTTTCTTTCTTTTACAGTTGATCTCTTTTTATTTATTTCAATCAATTCAAGACATACCCTTTTTCTGTTTCTGTACAAATTGGTCGTCTCGATCATTTATTTTGCAGTTTCTTTGCATAATTTGTTGATCCACTTGTTTGAAGGTTATCGCTTTTTTTTGAGGATTTTTTGATTTGGAGATTAAGAAGAAGAAAAAGAAGAAGAAGATGATGATGATGACAATGGAGGGCATGATGGATAAGGGAGTGTTGGACGATATAATCAGGAGGCTGTTGGAGGGGAAAGGCGGCAAACAGGTGCAGCTTTCTGAAGGAGAGATCCGTCAATTGTGTGTTAATGCGCGCCAAATCTTTCTCTCTCAACCTAATCTCCTTCAGATTAAAGCTCCCATTCGTATCTGTGGTCAGCACTCTGTTTTCTTGGTTCTCTTTATAATAATAATTGAATAACATGATCTTATATATTGATCTTATTATGCAATAAGTTTATTCTTATTTTTTGGGAATTTTGGATTGATTGCTGAGTAACATGGAAGGATGTTATCTTAGTTTAGATAATTTTGTATGGATTTTTCATTTGATGGATTTGGGATCCCCTGGAATTATTTATAATTTGGCGATATCGCAATTGCATTTTTTAACTGTGTGATAAATTCCATTTTGGCACTTGATAAATAACATGTCTTATCTCTCTTATTTGTATTTGTCTGTGGAAGCAATGCTTAGAACCTACAGTGGATTACTGGAGAATATCTATTAGTGTCGAGTCTCATTTTTTTCTGGTTAGAAAGATAAATGGTTGATGAGATTTTGTTGGTCAAATTAATTGGCAGTCATTGCTTTGGGGGAGAGACCCAAAATGCTAATGGAAGCAACATAATTAGTTTGGGACTGTGACAAAATTACAATGGCATATATAGAAAATGATGTATGTTTGTTATTTACTCCTTAATCCTCCCTGTGTTCCTCTTTGTCTTGATTTTTCTGGCTTGTTACAGGTGATATACATGGACAATATCAAGACCTCCTGAGGTTATTTGAATATGGTGGCTACCCTCCTACTACAAACTACCTGTTTCTTGGAGATTATGTTGATCGAGGGAAGCAAAGTTTGGAGACTATATGTCTGCTTCTGGCCTACAAAATCAGATATCCTGAAAAAATTTATCTCTTGAGGGGAAATCACGAGGATGCAAAGATAAATCGGATATATGGGTTTTATGATGAATGTAAAAGGAGATTCAATGTTAGGCTTTGGAAAATATTTACTGACTGCTTTAACTGCTTGCCTGTGGCTGCGCTCATTGATGAGAAGATACTGTGTATGCATGGTGGCCTGTCTCCAGAGTTGGAGAATGTGGACCAAATAAAGGAAATTCAGAGGCCTACTGAAATTCCTGATAGTGGTCTTCTCTGTGATCTGCTTTGGTCTGATCCTGATGCTAAGGTTGAGGGCTGGTCAGATAGCGATCGAGGTGTTTCATGTACCTTTGGACCAGATCGTGTAGCTGAGTTTTTGGATAAAAATGACCTTGATCTCATCTGCCGAGGTCATCAGGTATGCCAGTTTTTTTAAAGCAAGTGTATTTAAGAATCGAGCATGCAAAGTTGTGTTCACCTGCAGTCAATGGAAAATGTTCTTAGGTTCCATGCAATTTCATTTTTCCTTTCATCTTTCTTGTTAGAATCCTTAGATTTTAGGTACGATGGAACCCCATACCTGTAATACTAACCTTAGTGAGGCCTTATAGTTGGATGTGGTAAATTATGAAGGGAGATATCTCTTATAGATGTTAATTAACCCCAATAGGCTTACCTAAAATTGGACCATGTTAGCTCGAAATATCTCTATACATTTTTTTTGGTTTATTGTTTCAAGAGAAGTATGGTATTAATCAAGGGGATGATATCAAACCACCAACTTTGGGGGGGACCCTCCTATGATTTTGTTTTTCTATGACTGAGGTTTCTGCTGCGGCAAGTTTATCTTTGAATTTGATGGAAGATTTCTTCATGACAAAGAGTTTTCAAAAGTGAAAATACACCATACAACAATAGCCCTTTACCCTACCCAAACCATCAAAGGATAGTGACAGATTTTTTCTTGTATTGTTGGTTGGTAATTTGGTACCCCTATCCTTTTGTATGACAGACATCTAGAACAACTTCAACAACAAAACAGGTATTACTTAATCCAGCATTTCCAGATTAAGATTTTGTGCTATGCTGCAGGTGGTGGAGGATGGATATGAGTTTTTTGCTAAACGAAGATTAGTCACGATATTTTCAGCTCCAAACTATGGGGGGGAATTTGACAATGCTGGCGCTTTATTGAGCGTTGATGAATCTTTAGTATGTTCCTTTGAGATATTGAAGCCAGCTGCATCAGCAAGCAGTTCTAAGTTTCCCCTTAAGAAGGTTAATCTTTGCCTTTGTTATTTAAATCGGGATTCGGGACCTTATCTTCCTGGATGAGATTTTCCTAGTGGAACTTTCCTGATGTTTTTTTCTTGTTCTTGTTTAAACAGCCTCCTAGAATTGGAAATATCTAATATGGGGACAAAGGCATGAAGACACTTCCAGGTTTTAATAGGAGATAGGGCAAACTCTCACTTCATGCTACAGATTGAAATGTGTCACATTGCAGTCTTACAAGATGAAAACATTTCCTCTTGTTGAGGTAGCAGATGATTCAATTTGAATGCAGATTTTACTAGAGAGAATTTCTGTAGCTCAATGGCACTCGCTATCTTCTGGTCAGGAGCTGACAATTTCACACTGAACCCTCTTTTGATGACTTCCTTTTCCCACTGATCAGCAAGCATAATGCCATCTACAGATTGAGAATAGCTTGTCTTGATTTTTGTTGAGTTTGTACAAGTAGGAACTGTTGTTTGCTCATGTAAGTCCTGTTATTGACCTATTAACCATAAAAAAAAGTTCAATACTGGCAGCATGGTTTGTATCAGATTGTACCTTTCATGCAACTTGCTTTTGACTCAAGGTTTTTTCGCTCAACGTGTAAATAATAACACGCCCCAGGTTTAATAATTTCAAGTACCTGGTTGAAAGAGACGATTTGACATTAAACTAAAATTGCGCATTTCAACTGCTAGCATCCGGCCAGTTGCCGATCTTAGGCAAAAATAGTGAACAACAATACAAAACCGAGGATCCACTCTCGCATTCCATAATGGAGTCCACAATTTGTTTCTAATGGTTGCATTGTTAATGCCACCAATCTACCCAGTCATGTGGTTGCTTTGATCAGAGAGATTCACTGCAATTTGCTATCAGTGCAAGGTAGAGTGACTGAAGCAGAATAAAAGGGATTCTTGCGAGAAAAGATTTTCTTTTCTAGCAGTCAATAAAAGGTAGATATGGACCACACCTTAGAAACTCTCTACAACACTCAAAGAGCTATGATTGTCAACCGTTAATAATACTAAAAGTTGATAACATTGCTGGAAAATGAGGAAGATGACGATGACCATCTACCACTAGACCAATAAAAGGGTTAGAAATCTTTCGCTGACACCACATTGAAACCCAGATAATAGATTAAAACAACTTTGAGCCCATCACAGGGATTGGGCTAAAATTTTCACTACACACAACGACACGCCCCAACCTGCACTACTGTATGAATCCAAGCTTTAGCATTCAAGGATTGCGACACTGAATAAACTAATAAAAGTTTATCATCGACCCCCTAATTAAAATATAAACAGTAATACTAGAAAATGGTGTGCAATCAAACTAACACTAGTTATGAAAAAAATGCAATATACAGCAAAGCTAATTGTTCAAAAGCTAGGTAAAGGGCTCCTTTTATCTCTGACTAAGAAAGTACTTTGATACACTATCACATTTACCCTAAACATTCTTGTACAAAAGTTCACGCACATCACCCTTTGATTTTCTTTGCCATGTCAACAAGCTGAGCTTGATGGTCGATAAATGTTACGCAGCAGAAAAGATCAGTTAGCACCAGCTTGATCTCAGATCTGTTGCTCGTTTGGAACTGGAGCTGAAAAACAAGTAGGATGTGTATTAAGAACCACTGTACAGACGAGAATGAAGAAAACAATGATCTGTATTCTGAATTGAATTAGAGAGGAGATGCAAATAGTATATCTTCCAGTATGATATGATTCCTGCCTGGAAGATAATTAGATGTCGCACGGGAATGAAATAAATAGCAAGAACAATTTTAAAAAAATAAAATAAAATAAGACATGCCATTACTCTGGACAAACAATGTTAGCACTTTACTTGCCAGAAATACACATAATCAATGTTGAATCATAATAAGTATATAACAGGTAACTGCTATAATTTATATGATTTATGGAGTCTGGATGGTTCTACATTTTCAAGTAATATGAGCATTAGCTAGGTGATAGAACATCCTAAGTGAAAATACGGAATTAATGTTTTCCAAAACAATTGTTGATAGGAAGGAGGAAAAATTACGAAAAAAAGCAACTGAATAATCTAGTGGCCCATAATGATAGGAAGTTTCTCGTTAAGACCAAAGGACGAACAATAAATATAGAAAACTTCATAAAACAATTTAGACCACTGAAACTCCAATTACTCAAACAACCAATTCTCAAACTAGAGTCTCTGCTTTTGCACAAATACAAGAAAAGGGAAAAAATAACAAAATAATTGACATAGTGACAGTAGTTAATCACACTTGCAAAATAACAGGCATCATCCTTACATTCAACAAGAAATTCATCTTCGATTTCCTTTTCTATTCCCTTGACTATCAGGAGATTTCTGGTTCATCTTGCCATCCAGCCTCCTTGCTGTTTGTTGAATAGCTGCCAGCCTCTGGCGTTGGCTATAACTTTTTCTTTTGCTGCATGGTCAACAAACTTATGAAAACATATATTTCATTCAGCATCAAAGTTAGCACAATGGTATTGAATTACATGCTACAGCCTATCACAATCCAATAAAAAGATAAAATAAAATAACTAACTATGAAGGAATGTCAGTTAACAGTTAAGAGAAAGGTATCTAATATGCTATTCATTATTGTCATTCTGTACTGTTTTGGTTTCTCCAACTTAATGACCACAGTGAAAGAAACTATGGTGCAATTTCTAGTTCGCAGAAAAAAGAAAGACTCGAACCTATTATGATCTTCAACTTAAGTCATAGAAACTTGTTTGGCCCTTAACTAGCTACTAACCAGATTGCTAGGTTACGCCTATCACTGGGTTCTAGCATTTAATAGCTAGCATCAAAATTACCCCAAAGGTTGAGTAGAATGATGATCTCAGCCATTTTCACCAAGATACCAGACATCTGTCAGATAGCAAAATGCCAACAAAAGCACTCATTCTACAAACTTTTTACTTTGTTAGAAAAATTTTAACAAATTTACTGAATTTTGAGCAATCAAGTTGAACACGTGTTAACTGTAATGACAATTGAGGCAGCAACTTTGTGGCAAAATTTTAAATGAGCCCACTTTCCTACATCCATTAGTGCTATATATCAGGTGCTTCCAAGTGGTATTTTAATTTCAGAGTGCCATAAAATTTATCATTTAGCAAACTCAATAAATAGAAAGAAAAAGAAGCCAACAAGGAAATAACAAAATCCGACAACGTATAGAAGGGAATCAGAAAATATTCTAACCTCAAAAACAACAACCCTGCGGTGAGGACCATCCCTCCTACAGCCCAAGAAACTTTTTCATTAAAAGGCATTTCCTGCACCCACTGCTGGAAATCTTCTAAAATCCCCAAGTTCCCAGTCTTCTGAGGCAAATCAGAATGTGCACTCTTCCATGACTCAGCAATAGAATCAAGACTCGCTCTACCACCATAGCAAGATGCTTCATTTATACCACTGGATGCCTCATCAGACAGTTTAATGGAGAAACCTACAGAGTAGCAGAACTCTGTGCCATTGGAGACCCATTCAGCAGCTTTACCGCAAACAAAGTCATTTAATCCGCATGGTGCTAGAACCTGAGAAGTAAAAGTAAGACCTATTTAGGATATTGATTAAGTTGAGAATTTAACAGAAAAGAATTCAAAATTTTGTCTTTTTGCTTATATATAGGATATTGTATGGGAAGCACCAGCTAACACACCAAATCTAGTTCGCTATGAATGCTAAATTTCATTTCAAATAACTGGCAGGCCAGTAAAACACAATCTACTACGATAACACTCTAAGAGATCTCCAGATAGACAGAATCCTACATAACAGGAAATGTCCACGGGGAAATGACATTTTCTAAAGTATAAGTGAGAAAATAAGGGAGTTTCCAAAATGCAAAAACGTGCCCGAAACACAGAAACATAATCCAATAGAGGCTTCCATGCTACATAGAATCGTACAGCAGCATACTAATTCCCTTTGATCAATTTCAGAATCTAGAAATCAAGTGATTACACACCCACCTGTGACTTTGCATCCATGAAGAAGTAAGCATCAGCACAAGCTTGATAGACTCTGTCACAAAAAGAGGAGCATATAAGAGGAGGTCCAGGCTGAACACCAATCGAGGGATCACAGATGGAACATTCCAGTAATTCCCACAACTGCAAGCACTCCTGTGTGGCCTCCCCTGTTGAAGCCAGTCTCCTAACGGAAAGCAAAGCAGGATATGTCTGAGCTACATCACAGCAAGTCTTTCGGCGGAACACCCTGCAAAGGGTCAAATCTTTGGAACCCCTGCTTACCTTTTTGGGAGGCTTCCCCTCAGATGAGAATGGTGGAAACCTACCACCTTTGGAAATACACAATCCATCTTGTTTTCCTACATAGAAAGAATGAATGGACTTAAAATGATGCAATCGTGAATGGGAAGTATACAAAGAGACAAATAAGTGTATTCCAGATAACCAACATGAATTTACCAAAACAGCCATTTACACCTGAGCAATTGACTCTATGATCACTAAACAAATGCCTCAAACTTGAAAAATGAAATTACAGGCTTAATTACAATACTATCACAAAGTTATCCAAGACTTACATTCAGCAATATCCCGCAATTGGGACAAAAAATTTCGGTTAAAACCTAGAGTTCCTTATAGAAGCTCTAGAGGTTATGATCCACACCTATGCTAATGAAAATCCAGCATAAAAAATAATACAAATTATAATAAAATGCAAAACCCAAACTAGTGAGTGTCAATGCAGAGAGAACGCTTTAATGAGGGAGGAAACTGCATCCAAAATTCCAACTTCTAATTGCTCCTTGGAAAATGGGATATATATGTATATGCAATGTGATCCCAAAGAACACAAAGTTGAAGCATCAATGCCATCAAAACATGGCTTCTATCAACATTCAAGCAGTGCCAACAAGTCCCAAACTTGAAATCTTTAAACCTCCAAGATTGGATTAGTCTTCTTTGAAAATCAAAACAAAACAAAGCAAAAAATCCCTTCAATTTTCTCACCCAGAAGGCAAAAGGAGTGAAGTTAGATTTTTTAACATGCAAAATTCAAGACCATAATAAACAAAATAAAATGCTAAACATGAGGATCACCACAAAAGAATAAACGAGCTCATGAAAATCTTTGCAAGGTAAAGCCCTAGCATAGAAGTAGAAAGAGAGAAACTTTACCAGATGAAAAAAGGACATTGAAATGAAAGAGAAGCATAAAAATCAAAAACCCATAATCCCTTGTCTTCATTTTTTTAGTATGTTGTATGTTGTTATTTCTTGACCTCCCTTTGTTGGATTTGATAGAGGCAGCAGAGTTGGTCGCGAACACTGACTGATACGTTCAACCAAAAGATGAGGTTCAACGGGTACCCGATTGACTGTTGTTAAGTCGGATTAGACGCGATAGAAGTTTCGTTTGGGCTTCGGCCTGTCCCAGAAGGAAAGTCCCCTCTGTTCAGAGCCGAATTACATCATGTACTTCTGTTCACAAATGTTTTATTGTTTAAAAATTTAAAATACGTGTGACAGCAGACATAGAAAGTTTATATCTTCTGTAATTGCTATTTCATTTTTTTAACAATTTTTTTAATTATTTTAAAAATTATTAATTTATTTATTTTTTAACAAATTTCTTTTGCTATTTTAGATGTACAAATTTATACTTTTATAAATCTTTTTTTATTTTTGATTACATTGATGATATTATTATTATTATTATTATTTCATATGTTTAGAAAAAATATTTATTTTTTAATAAAAAATTAGTATAAACTATAAGTTTATCAATTTTAATTTTACAAAGGAAATTGAAAATATTAAAATATTTAATTATAAAAAATGAAATTATAGTTTACAAAAAATGAATCTACGATTTACTGATAATGAAATTATAATTTATACCAAATGAACTTACAGTTATAAAAAAAAAATCTGCAATTTACAAAAAATGAATTTATTATTTAATAATAATAAATTTATAATTTACACCAAAATAAATCTGTAGTTTACAAAAAATGAAGTTACATTTTATAAAAAAATGAATATATATTTTACTAATAATGAATCTAAAGTTTATATTAAAATAAACCTACAGTTTATAAAAAATAAATATATAGTTCACTAAAAATGAACTTGTATATCTAAAATAATCAACCTACATAATATAATGAACCACAAAAAAAACATAAAATCTATTTAATAATATTAATACTATTAAACATAAATTAATATAATATAATATTTAATATTATATTAAAATAAAATTATATTAATATATAATTTAAATATAATAATGTAATAATATAAATTAATTAATATAATAATTTAAATTATATATAATGACACTACGAGCTCAAGTCAGTACATGGGATGAGACTGGAACAAATAGTCTTGTGGTCTAAATAATTTTTAATTAAAAAAGACGAGAAAATAAAGAAGAAATTATCTGTCATCTATGTTTGTGTTGCTATTTATACTTGTTGTTTGTTAGGGTAAGACATAAGCACAAGAGCGTCTAATATAAACTATTTTGGACGTGCATGAAATTTAATCTGTATAATGCAGGTAAAGTCATCTAAATCAGGTTAATGTGTTTCCATGAAGATGGCTAGACCATCTTATTTACCCAAGAGAGATGAATTGGTAAAAATTCTTGACACATCTATCATTAGATTATTATTTTATAACCCACGTTAAGATGGACTTACCTATACAAATGAAGACAATCCTAGATATTGAGAAGGGAACCATTATAGAAAGTCCAGTTATTTTTTAAACCAGACTAACAAATTTCTTTCTAAAACACGTTATTTCATACGTTTTACTAGCTTATAGTTGTATAAATATAATTAACCTCACTTTTACCATGAGAGTAAAATATCAATTCCTTAAATGATCATTGTTTCATTCAAACCTAAAGCTCAAGGAACAAGTAGTAAGCCTTTATTGTAGTGATCTAATTAATGTTTTTTAAAAAATTTCACACTGCTTAAAGTTTTGTAGTTGTATTTGCAAATTGTGAGATTGCCAAAGATAACGTCACTTTGCTTCGTGAAATGCTTTAACAAAGCGCTTTGCCACATTAATAAAACACTGACTTCCCTTTTTGTTTTTATTAAATATATAAATTTTTGGAACTGGATCATGGAAAACTGATTGCAAGGACTTCCTTATATATATAGACGCAAGAAAACCTATTGCATGACAAAGCACACTCCTCGACGTCCCAACTTTGGCTCAAAAAAAAAAAAAGGACGCACTGAACCTTTAGTTGCACACTTCGAAACCTTGACATTTCAATACAAAGAAAGAATTTTGACAGAATAATTAAAATATGAACGTCATTTTTATGATAAGATTTAAACTAATAAATGCAATGAGATTGGTAGACCGCACATATTATATGATAGACGCGATATCTTTTGAAATTAATTTAAAAGAAAATTTCTATTTACGTGAGAAAATTCAACTTAGTTTCCATCTTGCAACTGGGATTTGTATTTTTCTTGTCATATGATTCCGTTACATTTAACTGGAGAGCCCACCATCCACCATTCTGATAGCTCCATCATACCAAACCTATCCAGATCACTAATTAGATCCTTTTTCTTTTGCCTTTAGCAAACACCATCTATCTAACTTCCTTGGACGTACCATGATAAGCGATAACCCACTAGCCCACTGCCCCGCATCTCCCGTTTCTTGAATCTTTAAGGCAGCAAGAATATCGGAATAAACCATAAAGAAAGTTGAGACAAGAAAGCTATATATATATATATATATATATATATATATATATATATATATATATATACACAGATAGGTAAACTACATTATCACAGCTTAGTAAACTACATTATCACAGCTTACAATCCATCTCACAGATCAACACTAAGGCTACAGATCTCAATCGTGGAAAGTCTACACAACTAAACAGAGCATATATAGAAACACACACCGATATACCACTTGAGAGTAAACACACTACAAACCCAAACATTTTCTTATGTCTTGATACAGTCAAGCCATTGCACAGCAGCCGGATAAAAGATTGAAGAGCCTCATTTCTCACACATCGTAAGGAGGAGCAGGACTCCTGGTTCCAACCTCGCTGACTGGCTTCTCGTATGCATCTGATGTCGACCTTCTTCGAAACCGAAAGGACTCCCTGCCTCCTTCAACAACCCAAATTAAGTAGCCTGTAAGCGTAATACTCATCATCCCAAACAAATTATTTAGATGGTGACCATACGTACCTATAGTATGTGATTTTTAAGAAAATTTAGCATGTGGGTCAGAATCCATTTCAGCAGATTATCAGATGCGATAAGGTCAAACCAAACATACTAAAATAAACAACCACTTGCAGCAAACATGGCTTGGTCATAGAGCATATCATATGTCCAAAATCTATTTAATTAATTATACCTCATGCAAGTTGTTAATTCCATTTTCGTTTTAATTACAATCGCCGGAGTAAGACAACTATACAAGTTCGATGAAGTCATATTATATTAATTAGAAAATTGAAATATAGATAGCCGGGTTAGCTATTTACTATGTCTACAATCCATAAGAAATCATCCCAGTTTGATTTGAATCTGTTTAGTAGATAATTGTAAGCACAACAGAAATTACCATAAAGCCTCCTATTATTTAAATGATGGTGTGGCCCCAGAATCCACAGGACAAGAAGTGGGACTGCAACTACAGTTATAAGTTAACACCGGAGCGGCGCCGGAGTTTGGTTAATTCTTAATTACCAACGCATAAAATCATAAGTCTGTACGTCAACAACTACAAACGAAAATGTCATTATCTAAACCGGCCAGAATTTAGCAAGGCACTAATTCAAATATATTTGCAACTACCAAACTTTTAATTATTACTATAACGATGTAATTGCAGAACAGGTACGCACTATTAAATGACATAAATGCCCCGGACGTGTATAATTTTGATGGATATTTCTGTATAAACCACAAGCTCCAGTTTATTCGGAGCGGTCAAAACCAAGGGACTAAATTGTCATTCGACTAAACGATAGTTAAATTAAGCTTACCGGAAAAGGGCGATACCGGAGGAGTAGATCCAGCAGGTGAAACCGGAGGAGAACCGTACTGGTAACCAGGCGGTTTTACGATCATGATACTCCGCGTCACTCTAGTCACCTCCTCCGACGCATCGTGGCCGTACGATGTCGTGTTTGGAGCGTCCGATTCTGATCCACAACCAAAACCACAAGTCATAAGCAGTTGATGACCACGATAACTAACAAATCCAACGCTTCTTTAATCCACATATTTCTTTTGCATGCGCTGTCGGCTATAAAAATAATTATGACTAAAATAACTTTAAGATCTGATAATGACTGGATAATTTACAATCAACAAATTATTTTTAAGGTTCATTTCACTTTTGAGATTAGATTTGTAATTTTAGCGTTTTGCATATAATTTACTAGTATGTGCCGTGCGGGCGTGGGCAAAAAGCGCTTTCATACCCTTGCCGGAGGTTGACCGGGAACTGAAGGTAGAATGCTTCCGGAGCTTGCCAAGGCCGCTTTCCGGCCGCGGCCCTGCCATGGTATCATCCCACAGCTGGTCAAGAAGGCCCATGGCGCAAATTAGCCGAATCTGCGATTAACAAAAGGCAGAAAGCCGGAGAACGTTCGAGCCTCAATATCCAGAGTAGAAGGAGTGAACGCATAGCGGTGGAGAGGATATTTAAAAGGAGTGAGGAGTTAAACTGGACCGTTGATCAAGATCTGGTGGTAAGGTAGTGACGTGGCAATTGGATATGAGATGCACGTAATTGGGTTGGGATAATATCGATGAGAAATATAGGGTCCCACTGGAATAGGGATAAGAAGTGAAAGATGACACGTGCCGAGTGATGAGAGAGCACCCAACCCAACATAACATTAGCCCCATGCTAGGAGGGAACAAGGACAAACAAAAGAAAGAGTTGCTTCTTCTGCGTCTGCAAATCAGCTCCATGCACGGAACAGCAAACATCAATTCATCCTACAAAATTTTCCATTCGAACTGATATGACTTACAAGATCAAAATTATCACAGATTTTCCACACTACTCAATCAATACCAGTTACACCAACAGACCCAATTCCCATTTACAGCAAGAAATAAAATAAAATAAAAACAAAAGAGGAAATCGAAGAAGAACAGGGCGTTGATTACCAATTCACTAGATTAACAATTAACAAATTGACTAAAACAATTTAAAATTGCCAAAAGAAAAAAAACCAACTCTGACTTTTGGAGACGCCGGAGGCGAGGGAACTCTGTGCTGGTGGCCGTGGCGACGGCAGAGAATGAAGTAGGTGGCGCAGCGAGGAAGAGATATGAAAGGGAAGGAGATGGCGGCAGTGGGTGTTGAGGACAGAGAGAGAGATCCAGGGGAGGAGGTGGAGGCCGCGTTGTGGAGAGAATAAAAGATACGGGAAGATATTTGAAAGGAAGGCGGAGTCGAGAGTGAGTGAAGAGCAGGAGACAAAAGAAAAGGCTTAAAGTTTCAATTGAGTCCCTGTACTTTTTCAATTAGTTCAATTAAATTTAAATTTAAAATTTTTGACTTAATTAAAATAATAATATTATTTTTTAGTTCAATTTATTTTGATTTCAAAGAAAAAAAAGATATACAAATCAGTTTTTTTATTTTTATATATTAAAGGTATCCTTCTACAGTACCAAAAATTACAAAATGCAATTAAAATAAAAAATAAAACATCAAAAATATAAATTGTGAATAATAAGAATATCAATAAAAACAATAATTTCAATTAATTATAAAAATGAAGTTTTTGAAATTAAAGGTCTATAAAAACCTGATTGAGTGATTATCATAATCGTCATTACTCTAGTTTTTATCAATTGATTCCCTTAAAATTTATCATTTTTTAAAAAGATTTTTTAGTTCTTTTTTCTTTGAGCGTAATTCTATCATTGCAATATTTATTTATCAAGACCAATGTTTTTAAAATTAAATTATTAATCCTTATCATTTTATTTGTATCAGTTAATATATGATTTTGTTAGAATTTTTGTTAAGTGTACCATTCATTTTCGACTTTGGTTTAGTGAGTTTTATTGATTTTTGAATGGAAATCCATCAAATTTCTTGCATTAGTTGACAAAAATAAAACGATAAGGACTAATTAGTTTGATTTTTTAAATGAATTTTGATTATTGAATTTTAAAAATTTTCAAAGATATAAAATGACTCACCAAAAAATTTAAGAAATAAAATAAAAAAGATTATTTTGAATTGATTCCAAATCGAAGAAGGAATTAAATATTAATTCATGAAATCAATCATTCCAGAACCAGATAAATAATTGATTATAATAAAAACAACAAAATTTTTATCATACATGTCAATTTCTATCATACTGTCATCTTTAACAATAGTTATATATCGTGGCTGCTGGCTCGGGAGAAATTGTATTAATCAATGGAGGCCGTTCTGATGGGTAAATTTGGATCAAATAGATATCCTCCACAAGGGTAGTCTTCAGTCTTCCCAGTCATCATACGCTCTTGGCTACCTAAAATGACAACACCACAATCCACAATTGAAGGATAAGATTATTTGAAGACTGACCCCACTTGCTTTAAAAGCTGTGGGGTTCATTTAGCATGTGATAGCAATAAGGAAAAAAAATAAATTATTTTTCTCCTTCACGCTTGAATAAAAAAGAAGAGAAGGAAAATAATTTTTATTTTTTCTTAATTAAATAGCTAATTATGAAAAGAAAGAAAAATAATATGTAATATATTTCTAATTTTACCCTTTATTAAATAAAACATTTGAATATATAACTATATTGTATAATGATAAAAAATAATAATAATTATTTAATTGATTTTATATGAAATTAAAATTTATATAATGATAAATATAATGTTAATATGAACAAATTCTAAAATTATTTTTATATTTGAAATGTTAGAAAAATATATTTATAGATTGGTTTATATTTTTTAAATATTAAAATGTAACAAAAATATTTTTAAATATATTTTTTAAATTTTGAAATATTAATCGGAAATTTTCGAGTGAAAATGAGAACAAATTAAGCAACTTTGGTTCGGTAGATTCGGTTCTGGTTGTTTCAATTTAATTACATGTATTTTAAATTTGGTTTGATTCAAATGAGTTTGATTTATTAATTACTTCAGTTAATTCAAATTTTTATGTTCTCTATATAAAAAACCGAACCAAAAACTTAAAACCGAATTTTTTAAAAAGTATAACTGAATAAACCAATTTTATTAAAGGATCAAACCGAACCGAACCAGATCGGTTCGGTCAGTTTTTCAATTTAGTTCGATTTTTGCTTAGATTCTATAATTTTGTACACTGTCCAGGGGTAGGATGATAATTTTTGCAAAATTCCCTCTTCCTTCAATATTTTCTCTCTAAGAGGGAAAAATTTGAATTATTTTCTCTCCCCCTCTATTTTCCTTCCCTTCTCAATCAAGGAAAAATAATTTTTTCCTCTTATTTTCCTTTTTCCCTTATTTTACCCTCTCCCTATCACAAGCTAAGTTTTATGCCATCCATTGCAGAGGCTTTTCTAGGGATTTGGAAGTTTCCTGCCCTGCTACAATTCGCACTGGCAAACTGATAGATGACAGACCCTCTTGGTGGAATATATTTATTGCATTTTTAACAAAAAATATTTGATCAAGAGAGACAGAACATCAAATCAATTAGCTAGTGGATACACCTAAAAGAATTCGTTGTTTTGTGCAAAACCCAAAATTTCATCAATTTATCAGTTACGATTAAGGTAATCACATTTTAGAAGGGTATTAATCACACAAGAATGATTCTAAGCCCCATAACTGCACATTCAAGTTATGAAATTCATACCTAGTTACATAAGTGAGCAAAAATTTTATATTAAGATTTCAAAAAGTCATCTACCACTGTATTCCCATTGCTTAGTCCCTTCTCTTTCTTGGTTGATTCTTTTTCCTTGTTATTTGCATTAACCAGAGTTTTTTTGTTATAGACTCGGACAATGTAGTTCAAGCAAGCCATGAATAGGCGTGTAAGAACTTCATCGAATTCAAACCTTGAAAAGAAAGGGTAGCAGTTATGTTAGAAAAAAGGACAGAAAAGCCAGACAGCATTTATGTTAACTAAAATCGAGAAATTATACTATTAAACTGTGATACTCACATGCTGAGTTGGAAGGGTAAGCCAATCACATTGTGAGACATGACAAGTTATAGAATTAAGCTAGTTATATTTTGAAACTTCAAGAACTCCCTCTTCTCTTTCTCCAAAAAAACTGCCATTCTTCCTTGTTTGTGTAAGTAGTTGTATTTGAGTGAGTTTCTGAAAGGTTTGAGTTCCTAAAACAAGAGATCATTAGGTTCTCTCTGATTAATGAGCTTTTATTTCCAAGTATACCAAATATTTAGTAATAGATCAAATCTGGGCTCATACTTTTCCCATTCTTCCAAGGAAAGGTCCTCCATGATATGCTCATACCCAGGATATACCTACAAGTGTCATACATATGCAGGTATATGTTAATACACATGAAGTCTTCTAAAGTAAAATCGCAAGTGCATGTGATTTGGAAAGCTAAAATGCAAAAACAAAAGAGCAACCAATGTATTGTTGACGCGTATAACTATGACATTGCCACCCTCTTGTCTGCCCAACACACTACTACTGTATAGTCACCTAACTGTCAACTCATTTCTGAATAGGACAACAGAAAATTGATAGATATAAGTTGTAACTTACAGAAGCATAAGCATAGAGGCAAGAATCAGAATGCTCAAGCACTAACTGAGTTACACCTCCAAATTTTTTTTTTAAGGGAATGCAAACAGTCACACAATTACTATATATCTTGATTTACAGCAAAATTGGCATATAAGTAATATATACCATAAGTATTTGAAGTTAGCAAATCTCTTCACATATAAATGGGTAGTTCCCACATCCTCTGACGTCTTTGTCTAGCAAACCAACAAATTAACAGTGGCATTGAGTGCCGACACCCACTGAAGTACATGAAACTTCCCACATTGGCTAGTCCAAAAACTTATGGAGAGCCTTAATGCAAACAACTTGATGAATTGATGAAATTTGTTCTTCCAATACGTGGAAACCATCAATAGGTTGCAGAAAAATCAATGAGGAACATTTGGTTTGATTTTGGTACTTTCTAGCATCAATGATTTCTAAATAAAATGAAAATTACTAGTTGATTTATCCATGCTTGTGTTTTTAAACATTACTCTCCTTTCTCTTTTCCACGAAATCATTAAGACAATTTAAACAATCAATATGAACTTTCAGTAATTTGTTTGCTAAAATTAAGGAACTATTTCTTAAGCATAATCACCATTAATCTCTTATTAGCTTACAGTTGTCTCCTATGAATTTGAACTATTATCATTAAGGACAAATGGTCAATGTAACCCTTCAAGTCTGGATGTGAGAAGAACAAGCATAATCACCATTAAGGAGAAGTACATTTTAAAGCCTTTTCAGTCATCCATGTTCGTTCATGGTGGAAAACGCGGTACCTGACGCGACGGACTGGAAAAGAGAATAATGTATTTGCATATCAAAAGAGCAAAGAGTAAGAGATTCAAACATTTACTTATATATATAAATAAGTAAATGAAAAAGTATCAAATAATATTTGCGAGTTTATATAAAATCAAGAATGAACAAGTTTAAATTCAACAATAGGAAGATAAAGACAAAGTATCAATAACCTCTATGATGGAGAAGGGGATTCACCAATGCTGGGTCTATGAGCAATTCGTGCAAGTTTCCTTCGAAAGGTTCCTCCTTTATCACATACTACAATCTGATATACAGAGAAAGACGCTTTTATTTTTTTGAAATGTCTGAATAACCAATTCATTGAAATCTAACAATTAATTAAAAAAACATCAACGATACCTGAACTTTGTAAATGTTTCCCTAATTGAATATCTTGCAGTACAAAAAGAAAAACATCAAAACAATCCCATGAGCAACAATGAGAACTTTCATTGGGTGTTCATACCCCACATCACACTGACATAAATTTTGTTCCTCTTCCTCTGTTTTTGGGTTTTCCTCATAATAATTTCCTGCGCAGGCTAATGCAGAATTACTATAGCTGCCACAAATAATGATCATAACCATCATTGTCGCTGTCAACACTGCTATATCTCGGACGAATACAGCAAC